>CAKNXH010062795.1:20947-32149 GCA_932178445.1 Andricus quercusramuli
TCTCAAACTTTTTTCTGCGACCTGTCTTAGGCTAAATATCTGATCCGTACATGATCTTCCTGGCATAAATCCACTTTGGACTTCCCATATTTTCTCTTCTGTAATTTGCATTACCCTACGGATAAGTATTTTTGAGTATATTTTACTTACGGTATTTAGTAGGCTGATACCTCTGTAATTACTGCAGTTGCTTTTATCTCCTTTTCTTTTGTATATTGGTACGATAATCGCTTTTCTCCAATCGTCTGGGACTTCTTCCGTTTCGATACATAAATTTATTAATTCGCACAACCTGTGAGGTATGTACTCGCCACCGTATTTAAGCATTTCAGCGCTAATATTGTCTATACTCGCAGCCTTGCCGTTTTTCAAGTTCTTAATTATATCTCTGACCTCAGTGACACAGACTTTTTCAATTGGGTTTTCTAATGCATTATCTTCTATGTCGCAGTTTTATTGTCCGATATTTTCACCTCCCAATAGTTCTTTGAAAGACTCTTTCAAAGCGTCTACTATTCCGTCTATATCATATAGCATTTCGCCTTTGCTGTTTCTCATGCTAGCAAACTCTGTACTTTTACTTTCCTTCAACTGTTTATATAATAGTTTCATAATTCCTTCAAAGCAGTTTATTATTTTATTCTCTTCTTCTGTTCTGATTTTCTCTTTACTCTCTTTGACTAGTCGTTTAACTTTCCTATTTTTGTGTCTGTAATCATTTTTAAGTCTAGTTCTCTCCTCATCGCTAAGACCTGTCATGTTCAGCGTTTTATTGTGCGCTTCTTTCTTTTCTTTTTGGGCTGCCGCAATTTCATCGTTCCACCACGCATCGCCAGACTTTCTTCCTACAACCGCCGTACCACATACTTCGGTCGCAGTTTTGACAATGACATCCCGTAATAAAGTCCACGCGCCCTCTATATCTTTATTGCTTATAAGCGCTTCCCACGTTGCCCTATCTATGCGTTCAGTTAACCTCTTTTTAAACTCTGTTTGCACTTCTTGTCTCTGTAAATTTTCAATTTTTATTCGTGTTTGTTTCGTTTTCTTTGTTTTCTTTGTTCTCCATCCCCGCCCTAAGTTTATTTTGCAGACTAAAAGGTAATGATCAGAATTGCATTCGGAACCCCTCATGACTCTTGTATCTTTAACTAGTTCTCTTAATCTTTCATCCGCAATAACAAAGTCAATTATGCTGTGGCTATTTCCTTTGCGCCAGGTGTACATGTGGATCATTTTATGTCTAAACCAAGTATTTGTAATAAATAGGTCCTTCTCTAAGCATAGGCTAACTAATTTTTCCCCGTTATAATTTTTTCTTGTTGGATTCCCAAAATTACCTAGTACCCCTCCTGTATCTGTATCCTGACGTTGGACACCGACCCATCCGTTCATATCTCCTAGCAGAATTATTCTTTCACCTTGATCGCAAATACTTATTGTATCATTTAGAGTGTCCCAGAAGGCGTCCTTAACTTCCCTCGAATCGCTATCAACTGGTGCGTAGCACGCTACGATAAATAATCTTCTGATTCCTACCTTCATTCTAGCCCACAGCAATCTGGGTGATACAAAATTATGCTCTATGAGATGAAGACTTGCTTTTTCATTCATAATTAAACCGACCCCTTGACTACGATGTGATTCGCTATCTACTCCTGACCATATTTCACAACCGCCTTTCAACACCCCATTTCCTATTTTTCTAAATTCGCAACCCTTTTTCTTTGTCTCAGGTACACAAAGAATGTCTAGTTTCCTTACGTGCATAGTTTCTCGTAGTTCTCTTATCTTAAGATCATTCACTCCTCTAGCATTCCAAACACCCAGTCTCCATTCATCGCCCGAAACAAGACCTTTACGCTTACCGTGTGCATGCCTTTGGTCAATCCGAGTTTCAGTCCATTCCGAGGCTACTTTATTGTTTGTATTATTCATGTTTAGATTGTACTCCCAACTATCACCTGTATTCGCGAGATTTGTTTTGCGAGTCGAAATCATGTCCGAATTAAGCAGTGATTATTAATAAGTATAATAAATTGTTTAAACAATTATTTTGTTTACTTGAATTCATTATTACTTCACTCCGAATGAAAAGTGGAAAAAAACAGAAATTAAAAAAAACCGCATCTTTTCAGCATTGTTCAAATATAATATTATTAATAATTATAATAAATAATTTAAACAATTATTTTGTTAACTTGAATTTACTATTACTTCACTACAGATCAAAATTGGACAAAAAGCCAGAAATTTAAAAAAAATCTGCATCTCTCTAGCATTATTGAAATATAATATTATTAATAATTATGATAAATTGTTTAAACAATCACTATTGTTAACGCTGATGAACTATCACTTCCCTCTAATTGAAAATTGGACAACAAATGAAAAATTGGTGAAAAAACTGCGTCTTTCTAACTCCATTCTATGAGAAAATTGCTAAAAACAATAATAAATTGTTTAAACAATTCATTAAAATATCTCATTTTCAGTATAAAGTCATATTTAATGTATTAGAAACAATTCGCATTAAAAAAACCGCAAAAAAATCATAATTAGCGCCAAAAACTAGCAAAACCCATTTTTTCACTTATGGGGTTTCTTTGAGACCCAATAAAACAAACTTATGGGGTTGATATTTGAAAAGTGATATTTTATTCGTATTCTATGGCTAATTGTGAAGAGAAATGTTGAGTTTCAACTCGATTGAGATAATATTAAGGATTCTGAGTAAGATTTACAAAAACGTATTTTTTTTTTCTTATGGGAAATACATGTTAAACTTCATGGGGCTTGCGCCACCCCTAAATATCATTTTTTCCAAAACAAAACAAATGGATTTATTTTTGGGTGGATTCGAACAAATTTGGGGGGGTGTCCCCATAAAAATTCGAAAAAAAATTTTGTGGACCACCCTAGTGTACAATCTTGTTGACAGAGCTATATTATTATCTCACCATAATTGTCACTCAAATAATTTAAAAATAATTAAGCAGTTATTGATTATTAATAATTATCCAATTGGTTTTATTGATAAAAACATAAATGTCCGCATGAACAAAATCAAATATCACTCTCGCAACAAGGTAGCACGCAACAATCAAATTCGTTCCAATGTATATCAACTTAAAGTTTGCCTTCCTTTTTCTAATAATTTTACACAATTGTCTAGGATGTTAAATAGTTATAATATTGCTACGATCCCTACAATTGAAAAAAGTTGAACTTCTATACTAAAATTAGGGAAAGATACTTCTAAAAAATGGGATGAAATGAATTTAGTTTATAAATTTTCTTGTAAACAATGTCCTGCATCTTATGTGGGTGAAACAAAAAGATCTTTAAGAACTTGGATCAATGAACATATTAATAGGAAAAAAGCAGAGTTGGTCGTTTATAAACATCAACATAATTTTGGTCACACATTTGATTGGGGCAATGTAAAAATTGTAGATCGAGAACCTAACTATAAAAAATGAATTATTTCAGAGATGATCCATATTAACAGCAGTTCAAATAATATTAATAAAAAAGAAGATATTTATGCTCTCATGCAAAATATATTTTCCATTATTACAGAAATTAAATTTGGGTGTTTAACTTTCGACAAGATAGAATTCAATGTGTATTATCGATGAATATGTGTATGAGTACGTGTATATAATAACGACACAAGGTTTTGTTTCTTCAGTTGACTTTAGACTGTCATTTCAGTCGATCAAAATGGGTCTTTTATATTTATTTGAATTAGACGCGTTAAAATTTAGGTTTTAGCCAGTGAATGTCAACGGTAATTTTCAAATTTTGTTTTTAACTTATACTATGTAACTGTAAAAATATGTGATATTTATGTGGTGTTTCTTAATTTTAAAAAATTAGCCTGATCAGGTTCTTCTTCAATCCATTTTTTATTGTTCTGAAAAAAATGATATTTAGGGGTGCCGCAAGCCCCATGAAGTTTAACATGTATTTCCCATAAAAAAAAACGTTTTTATAAATCTTATTCAGAATCCTCAATATTATCTCAATCGAGTTGAAATTCAACATTTCTCTTCACAATTAGCCATAGAATACGAATAAAATATAACTTTTCAAATACCAACAACATAAACCTGTTTTATAGGGTCTCAAAGAAACCCCATAAGTGAAAAAATGTGTTTTGCGAGTTTTTCACGGTAATTATGACTTTTTCTGCGGGTTTTTCAGAGAAAATTATTTCTGGCACATCAAAGACCAGTTCGTAGTCATAATTAGATGCTCACATAAATTTTTTAAAGAATTTATTATTGTTTTTAGCAATTTTTTCATAGACTGGAGTTTAAAAAACGCGGTTTCTTCACAAATTTTCCCAGTTGTCCTATTTTCAATTAGAGGAAAGTGATAGTTCATCAATGTTAACAGGAGTGATTGTGCAAACAATATATTATTAATGTTAATAATATTCTCTTAGAAAAATGCTACAAAATTGCAGTTCAAAAAATAAAATTGAATTATTTAAAATAAAATAAACCTCGAATCGTTCGAATTTCAGTGTGCTGAATGTAAACTTTGAAATTTTCATTGTTTCATTTTAAAAAATTTTTAATTTGTAGATGACAGTTTTCAATTCAGTTTTTTCAAGAATCAACTTATAATCACTAAATTGTACTGCTTTCAAGCTAAAATAGTTTAAAAATGATACAATTTTGAACACTTACAAATTTCTCTGAAAGAACTCTGGACGCGCTTTGAGGTTCGCTATATCTGTTATAATAAATTTAAAATAAGAAAGTAAAAATTAAACATTCAAAAATAAACAAATTGAATTTAATTTTTAAAAACTTTTAATTTATAAGTGACATTTTTGAATTTTAATGTTCCAATAACAATGTAAAATCCTTTAATTGTAGTATTTCAACCTAAAATTGTTAAAAAATTATATAATTTTGAACATTTAAAACATTTATTGATTCATTCTTCGAACAATGTTGTTTCCTAGAACGCATTCTCTCCATTAAGCCGTTTCCGTTTCAGATAAAGAAAAAAATTTGAAATCGATTGATATCTTCTGTTCTCTTCCTTAAATTCACAATTAAAAATGTTTTTAAATCAAAAAAATTTGCCTTATTTAAAATTTTTTGAAAATATACAAAAACATGTTTTTGGGATTGATTCGAACCTGAAATTGTGTCAGATTGAACCCAAGGAACATGTTGTTATTTTTTATTCATGGGAAACATTTTTTTTCGTGGTGTTTATAACGTTGAACAATCGCAAAAAAAATGAAATCCCAAAAATCCTAACTCACGACAAAAATTTTTTCCCGAAAAACCAAATAAAAAAATGTTTCTTCGGTTCAAGCTGAATAAACTTCATGTTTGACATATTCAACTTTTTTTAAAATGTGTGCATATGACTCCATCCACAAAAACACATGGTTTTGCACATTTTCAAAAAATTGTAACTGAGCAAGAAATTTATTCTTAAATTTCTCAATTCTAAATTTTCAACGAATAAGATAATTTTTGAAAAAAATAGTTGAATTGTTCGATTAAGAACATCGGTTTTTAACCGAAAATCCAATAGTTACATTTTCGTTTCAAAAAATTAATTTTCAATTTAAAAAACTGAATTTCGTCCAAAATTGTTGAATTTTGAAGCCTGAAAGAAAATTTTTCTACAATGCAGTTGATTTTTCAACACGAAAATATGAATTTTCAATTAAAAAATTAATTTTCAACGAAACATAAAAATTTTTAGTTAAAAAAACTAGTTTTCAACAAAACAAAAAAACTCTAAAATGATGAATTTTAAACTAAAAAATGAGTTTTAACAAAGTAGTTCAAAATTCGACCAATTATAATTCTCTACCAAACTATTGAATTTTCTAGAGAAAATTCAAATTTTCTACAAAACAGTTGAAACTTTAATCCGAAAACACGAATTTTCAACAAGAGCTAAGTTTTCAACCAAAAAAGATTTTTTAGTCAATGAAGAAAAAAATTGTTTATTAATGCTAGATAGTTGTGGTTTCTTCTGAAATTTTTATCTTTTTCCCCACTTTTTACTGAATAAAGTAATAAATAATGCAAGTTAACAAACATAGTTGTTTAAACAATTCATTATTTTTTACGACTATCTTCTCGTAGATGATTGCTAGAAAGCTACGAGTTTTTCGTCAATTTTAAAATTTTTGTCCAATTTTCAGTAAGAGTGTTATAATAATTAATGAAATTTAATAAACATAACTTTTTAATGTGGTAATTGTGTAACTGTACATCCCCCACATTTTTGCATAGGACTGTTGAAATTATAGGTCAAACCATCAAAAACTAATATTTAATAATTGTGAATTCTCTCTTGTTAAAGCTCTTCGGCTTTAACGAACACATTCTCATCACGAGTCTCGTGAGAAAAAAAGGTTGAAAAAAATTATTTCGGATCTAATTTGACAATAATTTTCTTATCAAACATTTTATTGTACCTTGTGTCTTTTTGTCAAAGAAATTAATTTGTTTATTTGTAATTTCATTTTTCACGACAGAAACAGACGTCGTATCAAAAAATGATTTATAAAAAATTTGTAGCACTTTTTTGGGTGAACATCTTTTGTCTACTAATTTTTTTTCTGGGTTTTCAACGTAAGCTCTTTTAGTTGATAATTTAAAATTTGATTTCTGCTGCGTTTTAATAAAAAATATGTATTTTTCGTTATTCAAACGAAATTTCAACCACATACTTTTTAAACAATTTTTATTTTTTATACCTATCTTCTTCTATATTAATGCTAGATATTTTCGTTTTTTGAAATCACTCGAAAAGAAGATAGTTATAAACAATAATAAATTGTTTCAACAATTATTTTTGTTAACTTGAATGACTTATTAGCTGATTCTAAGTGACAATTATTATTATTTTGTTAATGTTCCAATTTTTTTTTATTCTGCATAATTTTAAAAATTGCCGTAAAATTTTCCGGATTATTTTTTGACAATTTTGGAAACCTATTGAATTTTTTAATAATATGCTCTCAACAATAATTTTTCAAAACAATAAAAAAATTTTCCAGAAATATGAAGAAAATTATTGCATTGTATTGAAACCTTTCATAATTCTTGAATAAGACGCTCCTAAACTTTTCGTTCGAAATCTTCAAAAATCTACATTTTCTTTCAGATCTCTTAAAATCTTTTCAAGTTTGGAATTATTTTTTGTTGTTCTTAAAACTTTCAAGAATGTCCGAAGCTTCCTTTGTTTTTTTTTCTGAAACGTTGTAATCTTCCAAAATCGAAAATCTTTGTTTTTAAATTCTCTACATTCTTTTTCGAAATCTGGGGAAATCATTTTAAACGTTTTGAATTTTTTTAAACTGTTAAGCTCACTGCCTAATGTACAGTAAAAAAAGCAAGAACGAAACCTTTGAATTGTTTAAACACATTAGAGCTGCCACTTTATTATTTTTTGTGGTTGTTAAAAATTTGGATTTTGAATTTAAAAACAGCCTCATTTATTATTTCCTTCTTCTGTATATATATATATATATATATATATGTATATATATATATATATTTATATATATATATGTTCTTCTGCTCTTCTTCATTTTTACATAATAGTATGTTTCTTTAAAATAATTGCATATGATGCACTTTTTAACTTATCCTTAAATATACTATTTCCTTTTCAGAAAAAAGTCCATAATCGTGCCGGATGAATATATAAAAATAGAAAAAGACAAACAGGTCTTTGATATTGAGTCAGTGTTTAAGAATAAAGATTGAGATTCCCCATTCAAGATAACCTTCTGAAAGTTTTGTTACTTATATAAAATTTTTTTCTTCAGAGTGCGACAAAACGAAATGCCCTGGACCATTAGCATACTACAGAGACATTCGGTGCAAACCAATTTACAAAAATCCAGAGGATTGCTGCGCTATAAAATACGATTGTTCTCATCTTAAGGAGAGATCTACAAAAAAGTGTTATGTAAATGATAATGATTATGAAATCGGAGATAAACTTAAAGATGCAGACGCTCTTCCTTGCGATGTTGGATGCACTTGCGTGGAAGGTGTCGAAGGAATGTAAGCTATTAGTTTTATTGATATAATTTATTCATATCCTTTTCATATTAAAAAAAACTTTTTTGAATTAGAGAAACAAGTTGGCGGTATGAGGGCATTGGCCGTTTAAAATATTCAATTTAATCAAAAATGCTGCTTCATGAAACATAATTCCTCTTAAACAGAACCCTGTTTTTAACAACAAATTTTGAAGTAACACCTTAGAAATGATTTTTTTCCGAAAGATTTCAGGACCACCAGCTGACAAAAATCCACTAAAAACAAATTATATACCTCTATAAAAAAAATTAAAAATGGACATTTAACAATTCAACCTAAACCTCGGAACATTTTAACGATTTAAGAAAACACGAGAAAAAAGGTAAAGAGTTGAAAAAATGAAAAATAGATCAACTCAAGATGATCATTATCAAATTCTACTGTTTATATATTTTTGAATCCGAGTATTTGTCAATTTGTCTTATAATGATTTCTTATCACTACAAAGACCTGAGTTATTGAACAGATGTTCCCAAACGATTTAGGAAAAAAAACCAAATGCACTACATGCTTGTTCAAAAAAATATTGTTTAAGGTTAGCTAAAAAAATATAATTTAAATAAGAAGTACAAAACTCAGTGTCTTATTTTCATGTTTTCCACTTTTCACTTTTTTTCTAGTGTTTTTATCAGTAAGAAATCCCGAGATATTTAAAAGAATAATTATTGAAGTTATATCTATAAAATAAAATATCTAAAAGCCCATAAAAATGAATATGCGTAAAAACATCTTTCCGTTTTTGATTCCTTGGACTTATCATTTTTTTCCAAGATATTTTGATAAGCAGATAAGCCTTATGCGCAAAACATCATTTTAGGCTCAGCTACATAAATATAATGTTGTTGCATTGAAATTGATTCTCTAGACATATCAAATTTGTTTGTAGCAAATTTTTGTAGAGAAGAATTTTCAAAAACTATGAGAGCAAAACAATTCTTAGAGAAAAATGAGAAAGATGTTTGGTTGAGACAACAAATCATTTCGTTGATCCTATTATTGTTGGTTGTCGCCAACTAACATTTGTCTTCAAAAACAAAAACTTTCTTTTATTATTTAAACGAATTGTTTATTAAAATTATTCATATTCCGTAACGTTGGCCAGTTCGAACAATAAAATACTTATTGATTAATTGGATTTTTTTTAGGGCTACATTCAGTTGTGCATCCGTGAGTTGCCCTGATATCACGCCCAACCCTGGCTGTTATTTTAAACGTTCTGCTGATCAATGCTGTCCTGGTGAAGAAGTATGTCGTAAGTATGATTAGTAATTCAAAATTTGTTTTCCCATATAAAAATGTATAGTGTATAAGTCATTAACATCATCATTAACCCTGATCCAGTATTGTCCTTGTCATTATTGACCCTCTTCAAGAATCAACATTCAACTTTTTCGTAGATCAGTGGGATTGCAAAAATGATTCATACCATTGCCTCTTTTCAATGAATTTATTGGTTCAACATAAATTAAAAAGTTACAAAATATAATTTTATTTCACCCTAAAAAAATAATCATGGGCAACGAGTTACGTAATCGAAATGAAAAGATTGAGATATAATTCCAATGACTTACAAGAACAACTTTACTTACAAAGTCTTATATAAGTGATAATTGAACGTAACAATTCGATAGCTTTTACGTATGTTAGATATTTTTTAAATGAAAATAATTTTCTTTTTATAGCTAAGCCTGATGAGAAAGCCACGTGTGTTGTTGATGGAAAAACGTACGAAGAAGGTGATTATTTTGATGTTCCCGGAGAGCCAGAAAAATCATGCTATTGCAAACCAGGATATAAAGGTAACAATTTTTAACATATTGGCTGAATTTGAAAAATTTTAAAATAAAATGGGAATAGATCAACTCCTAAAAATTTTAAAATGTTCTCAAAAGACACTAATTTAAAAAGTCGATATGTTTGCATTGAAAATGACCGTGTTTCATGTCAAAAGTATTGAATAAAAATTTCCATCTCTCTACTGCATGTGTAACTCAGCCCAAATCAACCCCTAAGATTGTTAAAATGTTGTAAAAAGACACTAATTTGGAAATTTATAATTTTTTCATTAATAATGACAGAAATTCATATAAATAGTACAGAACAAAAGTTTCTGCCCTCTGGTGCATGTTTAACCAACCCTTAATCATCCCTAAAGTTTCAAAAATTCTATAAAAATACCCTAATTTGAAAAGCCGATGTTTTCATTGACAATTGCAGTATCTCTTGTTGAAAGCACCAATAAAATTTTTATCTCTCTACTACATGTGGAACCCAGTCCAAATCAACCCCTAAAATTGTTGAAATATTGTAAGAAGACACTAATTTGGAAATTTAAAATGTTCTCATTAGGAAGGACAGAAATTCATGTAAAAAATATTTGTTTAAAGTTTCATCCCTCTAGCGCATGTTTAACCAACCCTTAGTCGTCCCTGAAGTTTCAAGAATTTTATAAAAAGACACCAATTTGAAAAGTCGATATGTTCTAATTGACAATTGCAGTATTTCATGTCAGAAGTATCGGAGAGAAAGTTCCATCCCTCTATTGCATGTGCGACCCAACTTAAATCAACCTCTACAGTTTAAAAAATATAAAAAGACACTTATTTGGAAACTAGAAACGTTTTCATTGATAATTGATGAAATTCATGTCGAAAGTATTCGAAACAAGTTTCGTCCCTATAGCAAATTTTGAACTAATCCTAAGTCATCCCTCAAGTTAAAAAAAATTCTGTAAAAAGAAACTTATTCAAAAAGCCGATATGTTTTTATTGACAATTGCAGTATTTCATGTCGGAAGTATCGAGGAGAAAGTTCCATTCCTTTATTGCATGTGCGACCCACCTCAAATCAACCTTTACAGTTTTAGAAATGTTGTAAAAAGACACTTATTTGGAAACTCGAAACGTTTTTATTGATAAGGGCAAAAATTCATGTCAAAAGTATTCGAAAGAAGTTTCCTCCCTATAGCGAATTTTGAACTCACCCTAAGTCATCCCTCAAGTTAAAAAAATTCTATAAAAAGACACTAATTCAAAAAGTCGATATGTTTTAATTGACAATTGCAGTATTTCATGTCGGAAGTATCGGAGAGAAAGTT
>CAKNXH010062795.1:32159-72543 GCA_932178445.1 Andricus quercusramuli
TTACTTAACTTTTTCCCTCTTTGACCACTTTTAAAATTGATGCTCTTCTATTTTTCATTTCTGTTATTTGACTTTTCATTACTTGAAGTTGTTTTGTATCTATATGAAAATTAGATCTACAAATGAAGGGTGTGGCGGCAAAAGCATGTAAGTCCGTCGGGATAAATTTTTCAGGAGAGAGAAAAACCCATTTTGAAAATCGAATGATAAAAATAAAATGAAAAATTCAATGTCAGCTTGGATGCTGCTCTAAAGATATCAATGAACAAATTTTTAAAAAAGTTAATATTTTTCGAGATACAGCTCGTCAAAAATAGATTGCTGTCGAAACCGTGCTAGCCTGTGGATTTTTTTTTTTTTTTTATTCTCTGAAATCCCAGTCAACATAAAACATATGCCTGGAAGATAAAAGATAAAGAAAAAAACTTCATCCAGAATGTTGAGTTTTCAAGCCAGAAAGATTTTCAATTTTTAATAAATTTTCAACCAAACAGATGAAGTTTCAAATAAAATTATGCATGCATCTTTATACAAAACAATGAATTCCTGCGAGAAAGTAGTTCAACTTTTAACGAAGGAGTTGCTTTTTCAACCTAAGAAGATTAATTTTCAACAAAAAATGTAATAGTAGATATTTTAGCGAAAAAATATTTTAATTTTAAATCAAAAACAGTTCAATATAACGACAAAATACGAATTTTCAACAAAGTACGTGAATTCTCAAGTAAAACAGATAAATTTTCAACCAAATAGTTCAATTTTCAAACAAGAGGATTATTTTTCTTACCACAATAATGGATTTTCGATCAAATAGTTGAATTTTCAACTAAAAAGATAAATTTTTCGCGAAAAATGTAATGGTAAAATATTCAGTAAAAAAAAATTTTTGCCAGAAAAACGAATTTCCAACAAGATAGTTAAATTGTGAACTAAAGAAATGAATTTCTCACTACAATTATGAATCTTCATCTACTATCAACTAATATTTTCAACTACTTGTGGATCTGGCTACTAAGTTATTGAATTATCTACCATATTTTTAAATCTTCGAGCCCAGAATGAGAATTTCCTACACAACAGTTGCATTTGTAACCCGAAAATGTGAATTTTCAAGGACAAAATTAATTTTTCACCTAAACAGATTAATTTTAATCAAACAGTTACATTTTTTACCAAAATAGATCAAATTTCTTCAAAAAGAGAAGAATTTTAAAACCAAAAAGGTGAATGTTTCACAAAATAGTTGAATTTTCAACCGAAGAGTAATTTTTTAGTCAAGAAGGAAAAAAAATTTCAATCAAATTGTAGAATTTTCAAGCCAAAAAGACTGAATGAACTTTCAGCCAAAAGTGTTCATACTGCGTCGCTTGAAATCTATTCATTTACACTTCTGATATTTGTTAATTATATTTCGTGAATACATTTTAAATAATCCTAAAAAGCTGTTCATCTAAGAACGTTTTTTTTAAATAATCGATACAGATCTATTTTTCAATGGAAAAATGTTATATTATGGGAATTGTAATTACATTCTAAAGATTTCTTCACTTTTTAAATATTTTTCCCACAATTAAAACGTAGTGCTCGCAAAAAAATCGATAAACGATATCACATGAATTCATCATATTAATTTGTGGAATAATGAAGCCTTGGAAGAGATAAAATTGGATGAAGAAAGATCTGTTTTCTGAAACCTTTGTTTAAACTATGAGCGTATGTCGATATAATTTTTCAGATACCGCTATTCGTTCTACAACATACAGGTATACGAGGACATAGAGCAGTAAATCTCTACGAAACTTCATTGTTAAATAAATAAGTGTTAGTCTCCAGGCTTGAATTTACGATATCGAGTAACTTAGCGACTAGCGGCTGTCCGTATACGACGTATATATTTTTTTGGGTGAGAGAGGCAGAACTTCAGAAGGGGGGAGCCAGAAAATCAAAATTGGCTACGGGGAATACGAAAAGCCCACTAATATATATATATAGAAAAATCTTGTAGAAAATTCCTTTTCTCGCTGAATCAGTATCAGTATAATAATATAACATCTTTACTTCTGTTACTTCTCCCTCCTTTACATCACAACCCTGTCATTCTACAGATCCCTCCCTTCTCATACTTTCTACCTCCTCAATTTCTTGATTTCTTCTTTCTCTACTTCCTCTCCTCTCACATCTCACAATAACACTCGCTTCTCCTACTTCCCAACTCCTTACATCCCACACTTCCAATCCCATCCCTTCCCTTACTTCTCCATCTTTTACTTCCCCTAATTTCACTCCCATACTTCTCCTGCTTCTCCTCCCTACCATCACTTCCCTTATTTCTCCATGCTCTACTTCCCCTAATTCCACTCACATGCTTATATTTATCCTCCCTTCCCTTACTTCTTCCTCCTCCATATAAATTCCATGCATAAGAATGATATAGACCGAAATAGAGCGTAACACTGAATTAAAAAAAATTTCTGCATTTCATTTCATTTCACCTAAAAAACCGCAGTATTTTCATACATTTGTACGGAAATAATTTTTTCATAAATTTGTATGGAAGTAGTTAATTAGACATACGATTAAATTATTTAATCTGATAATTTCTTCGAAAGTTGTCGTGTTGACTCCATTTTTACATAAAACCTTTTACCTTCTATTCGAGATCAGAATTTCTTAAATAAAATGATCGTAATAAAGAATTTCAAATGATATCATTATCTGCGAGGGACAAACTTGACACTAATATAGTTGTTATTTCATATATGTGTGAGATAACGGCTAGTTATGTATATATTTGTACTCTGATGATGCAATGGAATATTCCTTAGATACAGTTAAAAACCAAATTATTCACTGAAGCAATAATCAGTTTGTTCTTTACTTTGCAAAAATGCGAATGGTTTGTACTTTTGTTTTCACTCTGGCGGTCATCGTTAATTCTATTGGTGAATATAATGATATAATATAATATATCTGTAATTCTTATTATATTTCATATAATACATGCACGAATACGGCTATTTATCAGGCCTGTGGAGCGAGCCTAAAGCCCCCCTTTCCAGCTTATACTTATATAATAGCCATTTGTATATTTACACTGTAAAAATTAGAGATTTTTTTTATGGTTTTCTTTCGCGTTCCATTTTTGAAAAGGATAACTTCATGCTGTTATTTTCATCGTAAAAATAAACAATTCTGGGTTCCTACCAGTGCACAGCGAGCTGAGAGACCACCAAAAGTGGTCAAAAGTTAACTTCACAGTTATTAATGGTAGAATTATTTTTCATAGCATAGATGAGTTGGAGAAACTTTTCACCAAATTTTATGATATTTTAACTAGTCCTCTTCATTCTAGAGCGTTATAAATTGAAGAAATGTTTCTTTTCTTTGTTACTGTTTTTTGATGAAACTTGTTGAAAAATTCGTTCATAATGTTACGAACCAGAATGTAACAATTATTGCTGCTTATTAGAGTGTTCATAAATGATTATACGTTATAGGAAAAAAATCCAAATTTTAGCTCGGTTTTGAATTCACTCACTTTGTACTTATGCATTTAAGGAATTCACAGCAATAGACAATTTTCGAATCAAAAGTTCCCCAAGGTTACATCTGATATCTAAAGTTCTATAGTGCTTTTAGATTCATTATGATGTTTACTATCAGGTTATTTGTCACCGTCTGCCACCATTGACATTTGTCGAAGATATTAGTGAATGAAGTTGAGCGTGCACAGTGAGCTGAGAGACCACCGAAAGTGGCCAAAAGTCAAATATTGTATATAATATATAATATATAATATACAAATATTATTTATATCAATACATGCATTTTTAATATATTTATATATAGAAAATAAAAGACAATAAAGAGACAAAACTAAAATCAAGTGGAAACGTTATTTGCAAATAAGATTTTGCTTTTGAATACAGTTCCTTGAGATAATAATTCTTAACCCAAAATGTGACAAAAAAAAACTAAAAGTGACTAACGCATATTAATAATATGTCGAATGTTATTTTGAATTCAAAACAGTTCGATGCAGTTTATAAGAATTCCAGGAGAATTCTAACGAATTCAGACTAAATCCCAAAAATAAAACAATGAATTCAACTTAAAAGTTTTGACGCCCAACTCTTCTTTATGGAATTTTGAAATAATTGGAATTCAACTCTTCATTTTGCTTATTTAAAATGATTGTTTGTCAAGTGTTAATTGGCAGTAAAAACTGAGTAAAAACATATTTGCCAAAGAATTGGATATATTAATAACCGTTAATTTTATGACAGTTTTTGCATAGAAGAAAATCGTTTATTGTCATTAGGGTTATTGAAGCGTTTATGCACTCGTCTTCTACAAAAAATATGTTTACTTAACACAAAAATATACGGTGGGGAGTTCTTATAATGAAAAATTACTTCTCATAATTTCTATTGATTCATGCGGAAGATGCCTCCTGCAAAGAGATGTTGAATTCAGCTAAAGATATAAGACAGAAATAAGCTTAACAAAACAAAAATGAATCTTCTATTTCTTCTTGCAGAATGCAGTTCACAGCCTGACGAGAAACCTACTAGTGAAAGTAATCCTGGCCGTTCTTCTTCTTCTGTTGGTCGACAACAACATTTGCCTGACCGGATTTCTCCAGAGGAGGCTCCTTGTCGTGGCAGATCCAGGTTTCCTGCTAGCTGGAGTCCTAATGGCGAACGTAATCCTGGTCCTTCTTCTGCCAGACAAAATTCACCTAACCGGCCATCTTTTCAGAAGCCTCCACTCCGTGTCAGATCCATTTCTCCTCTGAGCAGGCTTCCTTCAGATCGAGTACTGGGATGTACAATAGAAGAACTTGGATATGTTCGGCTTATTCCTCGCAAAAATCGAAACCAGCAATTTGAATTTCGAAGATACGTTATTCCAGCCGGTATGCCAATTAAAATTCTAGCAGAACCTAATAGATATGTGCCCGTACCAACCCGAGAATATATTGTATTAGCAACATCCAATGATGATATTTTTGCAATATTGGATTATAGTGGGATTCTTCGTGGAATCTATAGGAAAAATGGAGTAAGTTCGCGAATAAAAATAAATATGATAAGCGGCGCAGTTGATAATTTGACTCCAGATGAAAAAACGGATTGTCCAGTAGGCAAAACTCAAGCACTCTTCTCAAAAACTTTTATTAAAGCTTCTGCAAATTACGATTCACTACAGTGTGAACGGAATGCCAATGTTGAACGCAATCCTAGTTCTTCTTCTTCTGCCAAACAACATTCACCTGACCGGGCATCTTTTCAGGAGCCTCCACTTTGTGCCAGATCCATTTCTCCTCTGGGCAGGCTTCCTTCAGAACGAGAACTTGGATGTACAATAGAAGAACTTGGATATGTTAGGCTTATCCCTCGCAGAAATCGAAACCAGCAATTTGAATTTCGAAGATACGTGTTTCCTGCCGGTATGCCAATTAGATTTCGAGTAGAACTGACTAGATATGTACCTGTGTCAACTCGAGAATATATTGTATTAGCAACATCCCATGATGATATTTTTGCAATATTGGATGACAGTGGGACTTTTCGTGGAATTTATAGGATAGACATAAATCATTCGCGAATAAAAATCAATATGGTAAGCGGCACAATTATTAATTTGACTCCAGATGAAAGAAGGGATTGTCCACTAGGCAGAAGTAAACCAATCTTATCAGCAAGTTTTATTAAAACTTCTGCAAATTACGATTCACTACAATGTGAACGGAATCTCAACGTCGAACGTAATCCTAGTTCTTCTCCCCTCGCGAGACAGTCTGAGTCTTCTCCGGGCAGGCCGTTTCCTCGTGAAGTACTTGGATATTCACTTGCAAAGCTTGGATATATTCGGCTTATTCCCCAGACAAATCAGAACCGGCAATTCGAATTTCGAAGATATGTTATTCCTGCCGGTTTACCAATTAAATTGCGAGAAGAAACGAATAGATATGTGCCCGTGCCAATCCGAGAACATATTGTTTTATCAACATCCAATGATGAAGTTTTTGCAATACTGGAGTATAGTGGGATTCTTCTTGGAATATATATGGAAGATGCATATAGTTCGAGAATAAAAATAAATATGATAAGCGGTGCAGTTCACGATATGACCGTCATTGAAATGAAGGAATGTCCGGTAGGCGTACGTCAGTCAATCTCTTCACGTTTGTTTAAAGAAGTTGTTTCCAATGAAGATTCTCTACAGCATGTGTATCATTAATTCAATACAAAAGAGATAAGCTAAAATACAATATCCTTCGTAATCCGTAGTCAGATCAAAATTAAATAAAAAGATTTAAATGCAAATGTATTATGGTTATCAAGGCTTCTTTTGTTTCATCTTTTGCTAATCCCCACAAGGACATTCCAATTTTTTTTCTTCGTGTAATCAAAATGCCAACAGAATTTTCATCATTTTTTAGCTACAGTGTATACTTTATAGGGATATCAATTTTGTAGTGCAGGCGCGTAGCGTCATTATCCGCGCGGAACGACAGACACAGTGTGGCAAAATATAATAACATAATTAGCGATATTAACAAATTCTGTTTCAATCGAAAAATTTTGTTATTGAATTCAGAACTGATATGTGGAAGTGATTTTTGAATTGTTATTGTTCAAAATTTTGAATCAATGCAAATAATGAACAAATGTTGATTCTTTGTTTTCGTCTATCATTTGGTAAACAACTTTCCGACTTTTATTATCTTTTGGATTCAATGCGCAGGAGTGTGTGCAAGGTAAAAATGATTCATAAGTAATATTATTTGATATAAAAAAAATTATAATATCAAATAAAATGATATTATCATTACCGAGTATCCGATTTGAAGTTAATATTTTGACAAAGAATTTCTTGCTCTTATCAACAATGTGTAGTAGATTATAAAAAGGTGTCATTCGATATTATTTATCAATTTTATAAGCAAAAAACTGAAAAATTCTGAAAATATAATTAAAACAGCTTTTCAAACGTGGCAAAAAATTTTCATGATCAAATTTGATTGCTTTAAATTTGAAATTAAATATGTTTTTTTTATTCAAGAAATAATTTCATTTTTATCAAAAATTTTCAATTTAAGAAAATTAACGGCCATACCACGCTGGAAACACCAGTTCCCTTTAGTCACTGAAGTTAAGCAGTGTTGGGCGCGGTTAGTACTTGGATGGGTGACCATTCGGGAATAATACTACTGCGTTGCTGTTGGCGTCGTGGGTGTGGTGAGCCCACACCTGTAGTTATTGACTACAAGAAACTATCCATCTAGAAACACTACCCGAATCAGATAGTGTCACTCCTACCCCGAAAGGGAAATGGCTTAATGGTATACATACATCTAATTCAAAAGTGACGATTCTCTACTGCCGGTGTACCACTAATTTAATTTAAAAATACCTAAACTAAAATTAATGTTTTTGCTAATCCGAAGTCAGATAAAAATGTATGTACATCGAACTCTTAGTTTCAGTCCAGTTTCGGGGGTTACCTGCAAATAGCCTTGACTACAGGTCGGGGGGATCCAAACATAAACAGTCAGGGCCACCTAACCTTTTCCAATTGGAATGCAATATTGCACAATATACTCGACTGAGTACTCGTGCGAGCCGACCCTTCTTCCGAGAAGAAAGTCGCAACCGTCTCTCGCCCTACCCCCTGAGAAACTGCGCGGACCAGCAGTTCTAGGAAGGCCCAGTTCGGGGGGACAGAAGCCGAGAGTTGGGTCTAACTGGTAATTAGATTACAAAGACAGTGTATTATGGTTCCTAAAGCTGCTTGCTTTCTCCGTTTCGGAAAAATGGAATGAATGAATTTATTTTAAAACTGTTTGTAAATTACCCTCCATTGTGACCGAAAAATGCTCCAAACAATCAAAAGTAGCAAATCGAATTGCCGAATGTTGAAAGTAATATTTGTTGAGTCATGTTTGAACAGCCGAGCTTTAAGGACGTGTTTGTTGTTGCTCCGTCTTATGCCGCGAGTTTAAAGTGTCTGACTTGCGCTTAAAATTTTTCCCAGTGTTGCGATGCCGTGATATTACTCTTGTTTTTACTGTTGTGAGTCTAAACTTGGGGCGGATACTTACATGGAACATATATTATTCACGTGCAAAGTGCTTCTGGGTTTGCTCTACTTTTGACGTCTGCTCGTATGCTGAGGTAATAAATCTTTTGTACCTGCACCTTAATATAGGGACCTACTAGCAGATGCAGAGCTTGATGTCAAGCCTAAAAGAACAGCTCAAAGCTGAAATACATTCGGTAGAAAAAATATCCTAGAAAGCACCTCAGCAGGCTTACAGAGATGTGAAGCCAAAATAGATGCTGTAGAAAAGGAGAATGCCTAGCTCAAAATGGAGATCGCAAAGCAGGTTCAACAGCTAGATAAGCTTAATAGAAGAAACAACCCAATACTTTTTGGCATGTATGATAGAGCCAACGGAAGTACCGCTTGTGGTGGATAAAATAGTGCAAAATCTACTCGGAACCAAAATGGGTATAACTCTTAACCGGGAATCGAATAATTGAATTCCCCGCGTTGGTAAATTTAACTCTGGCAAAAAAAGTCCGGTTTTGCTTTCACTCTGTTCACGGTCGGTGAGGCACGCCATCCTTTGAAATCGTTCCGAACTTAAAGGAAAAAATATTTTCATCGAGCATGACTTGGACCCGGACTTTGTTGAAATCCGCAAAGCTGTGAGCCAAGAAGCAGCTAAACTAAAAAACGAAGGGATGAAAACTCGTACAAGTGGCAACCGCCTACGAGTTAACAATTTCATCTACAGCTTAGATGATTTAAGAAGAATAGGCCTAGAGAAAATAATCGATAACAATGCTTTAAATGTTGAAGTGCTTACCGGCATGTAAATATCAAACCGGAATTTTTGTATAGAAAATACACGTTTATTATATGAAAATGATGACCAGTTATCGAGCCATTTTCGTACATTTTCGTAAGTAGTAAAGCGTTGTTCAGCAATACTCTGCAATTACTCTGCATATAGGTGATATATATTTTCCCCCATCAGCAAACTCGGACTACTGTATTGATGGGCTCCAAAATGTTTTATTCTACTCAGACAACGTAAACATACCTTTTTTATTAATTAGTTGTTTTAATGCTCATGTAGGAATCCTAAATAGTTAAAGTTAATGAAAGATGCAAAAAATTGGTGGAGTCTCATGTATTGTGCGACCTAGCGCTCTGCAATGGTCGTACATTTTCTGATAGGCTGAGTCAATTTGCCTACCTAACGAAAAGAGGCTGCAGCACTATTGATTCAGGTTGGTTAGATTTCGGTTGCGCAAATCTTGTTAGCGATTACTCTTTGCACCATATTTCGGACCAATCAAATCATTTACTTGTTGCTATCGATTTTAATATTGTGCTTAAGGGTTCTAGGGATAGAGAGCCTACCGCATTTGGCGGCGTAGCAATGTTTGTAAAATGAATCACGAGGAAGCGAACACCTTTTATGCTGCTTTGTCAAATTTACCGCTCATATTCAATAATGATGTTGACGCTGATTTTTTGCATAATGAATTAATATCCTCAATAACGCAGTTCGCTCGTCTAGCTAAGCTTTAGGACCAACTAAATAACCTGGGTGTAAGTGGAAAAATTATTATAATTTTGGTCTCATGTTATATCAACTTCGGTACACGGGTCAAATGTGGTGAGTCCTACTCGGAAATAGTTTATGTGATGCTGGGGGTCCTGCATGGTGACAGCTTCAGTCCTCTCCTCTTCATTCTTTTTGTGGCTGATATTGTGTACTTTTATATAAAGAAAGGTATGAAGAATGTTTTGCTCAACACAGTAAAAACTAGGCATTCATTTTTATCTGGGATCCTTTTTTGGGCGTTCTAATATGATCTCACAAATAGTCTTATTTCAGTACAAGTTTCTGTCTTGTTTAGTTTGCTAACTTCAGATTGATAAATGATCCGAGATAGCGAACTAAATTGTTTCAGAGGGTGCATTGTTTCAATTGTTCCAAACTTCACTCTTACAAAAAACTAAAAATAGATGAAATAGAAAATTCGTAAAAATTAGTGTTGAACCGTCACACTCAGACGTCGCGAACTTCAGCCCAATGGGTGACATTGGTTTCTAAACTTGACAGATTAGAATTTGTTTTATCAGATTTAGTTATTGACAGATGATCCTTATTTCGAGCCTATTTCAATCCACAAATTGACCTTATTTTATTAGATTGGCGGATCAAACTGAAGTGGGATTGTTTTGTTGTGTGAACTGTTTTAATACCAAATTAAGTTCTAAATCGAATCCTAGTTTTTACAGTGAATGCTGTCAGATCTCTAATTATGCTTCTGTTCGCGGACGATATAGTTATCGTTGCTACTTTTTGACGCGACGCTCGCGACAAACTGAAAGTTCTGGAGGAGTATTGCGATCAGAATATCCTTCAGGTAAGGCCAAAAAAAATCGTCCCTTTTTATAGAGCCGGTAAGTTGAAAAAACTTCGCGCACTTATGCGGAAAAATTAATCCATTCTTGAATTATCAACACCTACACGTAGCCCGGAACCCCGTTCTCGACAGCGGATAAATTTATAGTGGCCAAAGACCATTTTGGCAGGGAAGGGACGACAACAATTTATAGAGTGTACAGTATTATAAACGAGTCTAAACATAATTCATGGGGAACCTAGAAAAACGCCTGCACACTTCATCCGAGTGCAAACGGGATTAGATCAGGTAAGCGGCAAAGCGTTCGAACGCGCCTATAATTGGTGGATTTCTCTAACTAATATGAATAAAGACTAAGATTTGTCTCACGAATTTCTTCCAGTTGGACCAGGCTAGTGCCGCAAGTATAGAATTTGACTGGGCTTCGACATTTAGGTCCCCCACTACAGGATCAGAACGCTGCAGAAATTAAAGTATCCAGGTTTGGAACCGCACTCTTAAGAATTATAAGTGTCCAATCCGCACCCGGATTGGTCTAACCTAAAACGTTCCGATCCCTGGTCTTTTCATCTATTCTTTGTTTTTTTGTAAGATTGAAGTTTGGAACAATTGAAACAATGCACCTTCTGAACCACTTTAGTTCGCTATCTCGGATCGTTTATTAATCTGAAGGTAGCAAACTAAACAAGACAGAAACTGGTACTAAAATAGACTATTTGTGAGATCATATTAGAACGCCCAAAAAAGGATCCCCGATAAAAATAAATTCCTAGTTTTTACTGTGTAGCAGAAGTCCGACCTAAACCCAACGCAGACACAATTCAACATTTTTTCTTATATCTGGGAAATGCGAGAAGATTTCTGAAATTCTCTTGGTATAAATCTAAGATATCAAATTCTCAGGCTGGTTGGGAGGGAGGAAGCATAAAGACACTTCTGTGAATGGCTAAAGAATTAGTGTAAATCACAGTTTCCATTTCCAACGTTTAATGGGAAGATTTGAATGAAGAAGAAAATGTTACAAAATCGCCTGTTTCGAACTTCATCCATATCGCCCCAAAATTTTCTCGAATAAAAAAAACTGCGTTCTTATGCTTAGAAAAATAATATTTAGGTGTTCCGCAAGCCCGATGAAGTTTAACACGTATTTCTCATAAGAAAAAAAAACGTTTTTAATGCAAATTGTTTTTCATACATGAAATACAACTTTCTACGCATTACTAGATGTTTACATACATTGTTTGAACAATCTATTATTATTTAAAACGATAGTTTTCCAGACTAATGCTCAAGGAAGCCAACTGTCTAGACCCAAAATGCGGGACCGCCGGACCTTACCACTCAAGACCTTTTTTTTAGGGGAAGATTTTTAGAACAAACGTGTAGAAACTAACATCCATAGCATGAGTAGTACTCGTACATGTTACGCGACGTATCAATACTTGTCATTTTGGGTCCACATAGTTGGCTACCTTGGCATAGTAAATGCGGGACAAGCGGGAGGCTACCCCAATTTTCCGGGACACTTTGCGGGACAAATTTCAAAGCGGGACAGAAGGTACTAATGCGGGACCGTCCCGTCCAATACAGGACGGTTGGTTACCTTGCTAATGCTAAGAAGTTGCGGACTTTCCTGTAATCTTTCGCTTATGTCGACTCATCAATTGGAGCACGGAAATAATTAATTAAAGTCGACCGAAATAATTTCTTGAACAATTTTTTATAGTTTGTAACTATTTACCCTTAGTGTTATCCTAAAAAGTTATGGTAATTCTAGGTAAATTTGCGGTTAAATTTACTACACTCAAAGTACCAATTTCCATGTTAAGAACAACGGAAAAAACTTCACGCAAGTAGGTGGATTTGGGTGGGGGGGGGGAGGTAGTATCTATGTAGTATGTAGTAAGTATGTAGCTCAAAAGTCCTAGGTTTTTCCAGAAAAATCATTGGTTAGGAATCTTGGGTTCAACTCATCGCCAAATCCGGTACACAAATAAATATTACGTAATTGCTGAACAATCATAAGAAATGTCTACCTGTAGAACAGAAATTTCTGCGAACTACAAACACGAGATTCCTTGCGTGCATTGATATCCATAAACTAATACTTTGAGTAAGCTCCGGTCTTCTCAAGCTGAGCAATTAAAATCTATAGCTTTTTCGAAACGATGCAGGGTCAACAACATTGTCCCAAAATTCTTACGAATGGAAATCCATTTGAGAACATCTAAATCCATGTCAATTCTACATAAAACATGTTTGCTTCTCTTGGAAGAAAAAATACACGATATGAAATTTTTCTTGCCCACTAGCTTAAAAAAACTATTAAAACTTCACTTTTACCTACAAATTCCCTCAGATTTGACATTTGGTATACATTAGACCGCATATCATTTGACCAATCATAATGGACTGAAGATCTTTGCATGCAAAAAAAAATTGGTCCAATTACTTCCAGTAATGCACACACCACTAATACAGTAAGATCATCTCTAACCAGGCTCTCAGCAATGAAATAATTTCCGCCTTACCTAAAGGAAATAATTTTGCGGTGATTCTTTTCAAAATCTCGGAAGAAGAAATTATCGGTATTTTGAAATCCACAATATAACATATGGCGTAGGAAGGCCAAAATCTTACGCCAAGCACACCTTCCCTCCTTAAACTTAGCAAAACAAGAAAAAAAATCTTCATGAACCATCTGGAAACTAAAATCTTCAACCAATCCAAGCTTAAACTAGAATTTTGGTGCCGTTATTTTGGCAACACTTTTTTCATCTGAAGACACGGACAAGATGAGCTACACAAGTTTCCTGATTTCATCAATCGATTAGAACCCCATATCCAGTTAACCACTGAAATTGAACAAAATGGAAAATTGCCTTTCTTGGACGTACTAGTTTGCAAAAAATCTGATATATTAATATTATAGGTCAATCGATTCGTCTCGAAACAAGGAATCTTTTATGTTCTTGCATCAACTTTGAATTATGTTAATGAAAAAAGTTTTGCTATAAAAAACCGATTTTTAAAATATTATTAAGTGCAAAAAGAAATGCAGCAAATATTTTCAGAAATCCTTTTTTCAGTTTCAAGATATTAGTCGGAAAAATAAGCTCTCCAAATTTCATCAATTTATCTGCAACCGTTTTCAAGTTATCGTGTTCACAGAAAAGTGTGACATCCACACATCCAAACACACACACATCCAAACAATAGCTTAGAACATTGTATTAGACATTTTTAAATTAGGGAGGTTTTAATTAAATGAATTCAAAAATGTTAGGAAATGTTACCATTACAAAGCTTCCTCCACGAGGAAGCAAAAAGGAATTACAAAAGTTCTAAACAACCCTAAAAATAAAAAGGAACCTCTCAGTGATCCGGAAGTATATAAAATGCTTTGATCTTGTGGAAAAGTCTATATTTGAGAACCCGCGAGAGCGATAAGCCAAGGGACAATGGATATATTACTAATCCGATTTGACTTTCCGTCGGCAAGATTCTTAGTTTTGCACACGATTGAAACCCGAAACACATAATTCTATTATAATGAATAATAGTGACACTGATTTGTTAAAAATCAATTTTTTGTTGAAAATTCAAATATTTGATTGAAAATTTGACACTTTGGGTCAAAAATTTACCTCTACTGGTTGAAAATCTTTGTTGGTTGAAAATTAAACTTTTTTTGTCAATGCAACATATTGTGACATGAAATCTCAAGAATTTAAAGCGTTTCATATTGAATTGTATATGGTATCAACATTAGTGGTGTTTAAAAGAATTTATTTCACTACCATCCCCCTAGTTTCGTGGAAAATCACCCCGTTCCCTCTCTTTTAAGAGCATTTGGGGCTCTAAAGTGTGATGTTCGCTAGTGAGAGAGGCTTGTGTAAGAAAAAACTATGCAATGTTTATAAACCTTTTTGAGGATAACTACAATAAAGGACAATTCACTGAGAATAAATAATAAAACTGAATTAATTTTCAAGTTAACAAAATTGCTCAAAAAATCGAACTCATATATATTGAAATCATTCCTAAAATTCATAAATATTTAATTTGAACTTGTCTACCGAAACGACTAGACAAGTTCTCAATGTAACGTTTGGACGACGACTAAAAATGCTTACAAAAGGTATGAAAGGCTCTTACTCATACAAGGAATATAACTCAACGATAGTAGAATGAGGATAAAAGAAGAAATCGATAACACTTTGAAATTAGAATTCCATTAAAGTGTAAACATATGAAATTAAAGTCTAAAATGAAAGGTCGATTTTAAATAAGTGAAATTAAAATAAAATAGTGTACTGAATAATTATATCAGTCAATTCCGAATATTCCGCCCGATTTGTTGCAACAAAATTGAAAAAGATTCACACAGTTCATTCCAACCAAGAAATAATAAATTGATAATGACAATACAAAAAAATTAAAAATTTCAAAAATAAAACTGATCACAAATTTCTAACGACGATATGATAAATAAGTGGTTAAAACAGTCAATAACAGAACAAGACAAAAATGAATAAATTGAAACGTTCAACCAACACAACCGAAAAGAAAGTACAGCGCACTTTAAGAAGAGATTTAAACATTTTCCTTCGCCTTTGGTAAAAGACACAATTTTACAATGGGGCGTTTGAAAAAACCACGGGATTCATTATTGTAATTTTAAAAAACGAAAAAACGAAGAATAAACGTGAAATCCGCAGTTAGCCAACGGCTACGTTACTTTCGAGTGGGATTTCAAATTGTCGTCGGTTCGGGTATCAGGTTCGCAACCCATCCTGAAAACAGAAAAGTCTAGTATGAATAGAAAGCTCCAACCAGTCCGAAAGTTTTATTTGTAAATTATAAAAATTTCTAGAATATCAGGAAAATTGAAAACAATTTTCTCTTCTACCCACTATATACATTGTAAGTTGACAAAAACGAAACGTGTTCATACTGTGTCGCGTGAAATCTATTCATTCACACTTTTGATATTTGTTAATTATATTCAGTAAATAAATTTCAAATAATCCTAAAAAGCTGTTCTATCTGCGAACTTTTTTTTTAAATAATCGATACTGAGCTATTTTTCAAAGCAAAAATTTTAAATTATGGGAATTGTAATAACATCCGAAAGATTTCTTCATTTTTTAAATATTTTCCAAACATTAAAACGTAGTGCTCGTAAACTTAAAATAATTGATAAAAAATTTATATTTGGTTCATTATGAAAAGAATCGATAAACGGTATCACATGAATTCATCATATTAATTTATGGAATGATGAAGCCTTGGAAGAGATAAAATTCGACGAATAAAGATCTGTCTTTTGAAACCTTTGTTTGAACTATGAGCGTACGTCGATATAATTTTTTAGATGGAAATACTATTTCCATACAAATGAAAATTTGATTAGACATTCAATCAAATGATTTAATCTGATAATTTCTTCGAAAGTTGTCGTGTTGGCTCCAATCTTACATAAAACCTTTTACCTTCCATTCGACAATCTTGACACTAATAAAGTCGTTATTTCACATATGTGTGAGATAAAGGCTGCTTATGTATATATTTGTACTCTGATGGTGCAATGGAATATTGGTTAGATACAGTTAATAACCAAATTATTCACTCAAGCATTAATCAGTTTGTTCTCTACTTTGCAAAGATGCGGATGGTCTGTACTTTTGTTTTCACTCTGGCGGTCATCGTTAATTCTATTGGTAAATATAATGATATAATATATCTGTAATTCTTATTATATTTCATATAATACATGCACGAATACGGCTATTTATCAGGCCTATGGAGCGAGTCTAAAGCCCCCCTTTCCAGATTATAGTCATACAATAGCCATTTGTATATTTACACTGTAAAAACTAAAGATCTCTCTTTTTGTGGTATTTTTTTTTGCGTTCCATTTTTGAAAAGGATAACTTCATGCTGTTATTTTCAGCGTAAAAAGAAACAATGCTAGGTTCCCACCAGTTGTCTCATTTAAGTACCACTTGAGACTAATTTTTCTCAGTCTTATTGTTTCTACAGTCCATGACGTCAAAACTTATGACTTCATACGTATTCATGGCCATTACATACCTACAAACTTGAAAAGCGCCATTTAAAGTGGGTTCCTACGACTTGCACTGCAAAGATACATTCATCAATTATGCCCCTCTTTTCACCTTGGTGCATAATATACTATTAAGCTTACCACAAACAAAATTACTTTCAAGCATATTAATGCATTTTGAAGCAGATGGTACAAACTAAACAAATTGATTTTTTAATTTTCCACCAAACAGTTGGACTTAAGAAGAGAGTCAAATTTTCTATTATGGCGGAGCAATTTTCAACAAAATAGCTAATTTTTCTTGAAATTGATGAATTTTCAAGCAAAGAAGATGAATCTTGAAGAAAATAGTTTAATTTTTAAATGAAATTAATTACTTTTTAACAATAATTTCTGAATTAGTAATCAAATAGTTAAATTTTAAATTCACAAGAACATTTCCGACCAAAAAGTCGCATTTTTAAAAATTAAAAAAAATATAAAACAAGAAAGGAAAAATGATGAATTCCCTCAAAAATGGATTTAAAAATTGCAATTCAATTATTGAAAATGATGTAAATATAGAATAGAATAATTGCATATGTATATAATGAGCACGTGAGAGCAAAAGAAAGACTCCGCAGCGCCGTGAGGAAAAACGAGACAAATACCGCTAGAAAGAGAAACTCTTACGCAGAATGCCTGAAGAGCAAGACAGCGCAACGATAATTGTCTCGCTTTTCCTCTCGACACTGCGGAGTCTTCCTTTTGCTCTGAGGTGCTCATATGTATTATTATGGAATGGAAGCTTCTAATGTGTCCCCTAAAGGTTTACATTTTTCTTGTATCTCTTCCCTATTCCTTTACACACACTCCCACGCACTTACTTGGTGGTGGGAGGGGACCTACAGTTGAAGATGGGTTCCGAACCACCAAGAGCAAAACACCCTTAAGTACTTAGAGAACCTTTTTCTCTAGAGGTACCGGTCCCACGACTCTCCGGAGATGAACAACACCCTTGCTAGGCTAGTGTTCACCGCATGGGCCACCGAGGCTCTTCCAGAGTGCGAGGCGGGAATCGAACCCGCAAGCCGACGGGGTGGGTCCAAAGACTACGCCTTAACCCCCACGACCATCTTCCCACTATATATGTATTATTACATTTTATATTATTATCTAATATATAAAATCAAGTGGCCTAAAACGTATGATGCTCATGCAAATCTATGTTTTTGATCAATCGGCACCAAATTATGCACACATATTCTTTGGCCTCTCAGACAGGTCGTAAAATTACTGGGGACGGGGGAAAATGGGGAGAGGGCACAGCGGCGTATGTAAACTCCTGAGACAACCCTACATGTTTGTACGGCAGTCTCAGATTAGGTGGGGTGGGGGAGGGGGAGCAGGCAGTGGAATCAAATGAAAATGACCGCGGGTAACAGCTAGTATATTGTATATTATATATCATTATTATTATTATACATATATGTGACGTGCGCCGAAGAAAGGGGGCTTACTCTGAAAAGTGAGTTTTTTAAGGGCGAGCGGTTGAAGTCGACCGGATAGACGCGACTTTTAGGAGAGAGGGAAGACTCAAGAAATCTTCCCTCTCCACTTACAACTACATTCTCACGAGGAAAAAGATAGGTCGTAGACGCGGCTCAGAGACGGGGTATAGATGAGACGCGGAGATGTAGTGATGAGTGGTGGGAGGTGTTTCACGGGATCTCGAGCGAAAGCTTGATTTATCGGGTACTTAACAACTCAGTTATTAGCAATCGTAACGCTCGGAAATTTTTTTAATGCTTTCATTGAAAAGAGCAACTCAAAAACTATCGAAAGGCGTAAAAACCTCGATTTCACGTATGTATATCAATACATGCATTTTTAATATATTTATATCTAGAAAATAAAAGTCAATAAAGAGACAAAACTAAAATCAAGTCTAATCGTTATTTCCAGATAAGATTTTGCTTTTGAATACAGTTCCTTGACATAATAATTTTTAACCCAAAATGTGACTGAAACAAACTAAAAGTGACTAACGCATATTAATAATATGTCTAATGTTCTTTTGAATTCAAAAGAGTTCGATGCAGTTTATAAGAATTCCAGGAGAATTCTAACAAATTCAGAATAAATCCCAAAAATAAAACAATGAATTTAACTGGAAAGTTTTGACGCTAAACTCTTCTTTATGGAATTTTGAAATAATTGTAATTCAACTCTTCATTGTTCTTATTTAAAATGACTGTTTGTCAAGTGTTAATTGTCAGTAAAAACTGAGTGAGAGAATATTTGCCAAAGAGTTCTTATAATTCAAAATTACTTCTCACAAGTTTTATTGATTCATGAGAAAGATGGGTTCTGCAAAGAAACGTTGAATTCAGCTAAAGATATTAGACATAAATAAGCTAAACAAAACAAAAATAAATCCTCTATTTCTTCTCGCAGAATGCAGTTCACAGCCCGACGAGAAACCTACTAGCGAAAGTAATCCTGGCCGTTCTTCTTCTTCTGCTGCTCGACAACAACATTTGCCCGACCGAATTTCTCCAGAGGAGGCTCCTTTTCGTGGCAGGTCCAGGTTTCTCGCTAGCAGAAGTCATGATAGCGAACGTAATCCTGGTTCTTCTTCTGCCAGAAAACATTCACCTGACTGGACATCTTTTCAGGAACCTCCACTTCGTGTCAGGTCCATTTCTCCTCTGGGCGGGCTTCCTTCAGATCGAGTACTTGGATGTACAATAGAAAAACTTGGATATGTTCGGCTTATACCTCGCAAAAATCGAAACCAGCAATTCCAATTTCGAAGATACGTTATTCCTCCTGGTATGCCAATTAAATTTCTAGCAGAACCTAATAGATTTGAGCCCGTGCCAACCCGAGAATATGTTGTATTAGCAACATCCAATGAAGATATTTTTGCAATATTGGATGAAAGTGGGACTCTTCGTGGAATTTATAGGAGAGATAGATCAAGATCGCGAATAAAAATAAATATGATAAGCGGCGCAGTTGATAATTTGACTCCAGATGAAATAAGGGATTGTCCAGTAGGCAAAAGTCAAGCACTCTTCTCAAGCAGTTTTATTAAAGCTTCTGCAAATTACGATTCACTACAGTGTGAACGGAATCCCAATGTCGAACGTAATCCTAGTTCTTCTTCTTCTGCCAGACAACATTCACCGGACCGGACATCTTTTCAGCAGCCTCCACTTTGTACCAGGTCCATTTCTCCTCTGGACCGGCTTCCTTCAGATCAAGAACTTGGATGTACAAAAGAAGAACTTGGATATGTTCGGCTTATCCCTCGCAGAAATCGAAACCAGCAATTTGAATTTCGAAGATACGTGTTTCCTGCCGGTATGCCAATTAGATTTCGAGTAGAACTGACTAGATATGTGCCTGTGCCAACTCAAGAATATATTGTATTAGCAACATCCAACGATGATATTTTTGCAATTTTGGATGACAGTGGGACTTTTCGTGGAATTTATAGGCCAAACAAAAATCGTTCGCGGGTAAAAATAAATATGGTAAGCGGCACAGTTGTTGATTTGACTCCAGATGAAAAAAAGGATTGTCCACTAGGCATAAGTAAACCAATCTTATCAGCAAGTTTTATTAAAACTTCTGCAAATTACGATTCACTACAGTCTGAACGGAATCTCAATGTTGAACGTAATCCTAGTGCTTCCCCCTCCGACAGACAGTCTAGGTCTTCTCCGGGCAGGCCTTTTCCTCATGAAGTACTTGGATATCCACTTGCAAAGCTTGGATATATTCGCCTTATTCCCCAGACAAATCAGAACCGACAATTCGAATTTCGAAGATATTTTATTCCTGCCAGCTTACCAATTAAATTGCGAGAAGAAACAAATAGATATGTGCCCGTGCCAATCCGAGAACATATTGTTTTATCAACATCCAATGGTGAAGTTTTTGCGATACTGGAGTATAGTGGGATTCTTCTTGGAATATATATGGAAGATGCATATAGTTCGAGATTAAAAATAAATATGATAAGCGGTGCAGTTCACGATATGACCGTAACTGAAATGAGGGAATGTCCTGTAGGCGTACGTCACCCAATCTCTTCACGTTCGTTTAAAGAAGTTGTTTCCAATGAAGATACTCTACAGTATGTGTATCATTAATTCAATACAAAGATGGTAAACTAAAATATGATATTCTTGAAATCCGTAGTCGGATCAAAATTGAATAAAAAGATTTAAATGAAAATGTATTATGGTTATCAAGGCTTCTTTTGCTTCATCTTTTGCTAATCCCCACAAGGCCATTCAAATTTTTTCCTTCGAATATCCAAAATGCCAACAGAATTTTCAACTGCCAGCAGAATTTTCATAATTTTTTAGCTACAGTGTATACTTTATAGAGATATTAATTTTGTGGTGCATTCGCACAGCCTCACCATTCACGCGGAACGACAGACACAGTGGGGCGAAATCAAATAACATCATTAACGATTACTTTTAGGACGCAAGTTTTAATTGATTCTGAATTCTGTTATTGAATTCACAACTGATATGTGGCAGCGATTTTTGAATTGTTATTGTTCGAAATTTTAAATCAATGCAAATAATGAACAAATTTGCGCAGGATTGTGTGCAAGGTAAAAATGATTCTTAAGTAATATTATTTGATATGAAAAAATTATAGTATCAAATAAAATTATATTATATTCATCGAGTATTCGATTTGAAGATGATATTTTGAAAAAAAATTCCTTGCTTCTATCAACACTGTGCAGTGGACCATAAAAAGGTGTCATTCGATATTATTTATTAATTTTATGAGCAAAAAACTGCAAAATTCGGAAAATATAATTCACGAAAGATTATGAAAGACTCGAATCTTCTCTGCCTTGTGATGTATACATAATTTTTTTAATTTATTATTCATTATTTGATCAATTTTTATATCATTTATTTAAGAAATGAACAAATAGCATAATGATCGTGCAAATCTCTAAAATATGATGAATATTAGGACAGAAATAGAACACTTAAATTTTGAGTGCAAAAATTAATTTTCAACTAAAGGAATACTAATTTCCATAAAAGAGTTCAATCTTCAACCTTAAGATGGAGATCGCAAAGCAGACTCAACAGCTAGTTAGGCTTACAAGAAGAAACCACCCGATACTTTTTCGCATGTATGATAGAGCCAACGGAAGCACCACTTGCGCTGGACGAAAAAGTGCAAAATCTACTCGGAACAAAAATGGCTATAACTCTTAACCGGGAGTCGATTAATTGAATTCCCCGCGCTGGTAAATTTTACTCTGGCAAAATGAGTCCTGTTTTAGCTTTCACTCTGTTCAGGGTCAATGAGAGATGTTAACAAGGAGATGGGGCCAATAAAAAAGTTTGAAGGTAACTACATTGACAGCTAGGGCTATCTGTGGGCAAATTCCGGTTTCATATTTGTAGACCTGATACAAGCAGAATTACATTGTAATGAGTAAGCCTCATTAGTAAATATGAATACAGCTGCTATGCCCAACGCACAGCTGGAAGTATGACGTCTGAGAGGAAGATAGCCATCACCAACCTTTCCAAACCTAATTTCTAAAAGGAAAAGGAGGGGTGATTCTCAAGACGCGGCGCGGGCTCTCTTGACAAGTATGTGAACAGGGCAGCTCCTGCAGGATCTGGGCAGCGCACAGACTGACTGAATGGATCTATTATGAGAAGGGCAGGAGTTCCAAGTTTTGCTTCTGTGTGTGTTTCATCAAATAGTTAGATGTGTAAGTCGAGTTTTCATGTTTTTTATTGGAATATCAGTGGTTATAACAATTTGTGTAACTTTGATGTAAAGCAGAAAGCCTACTTAGCTAGTCATTGTGTGATTTGCCCCTTATTACTCCGTGGCTGTCAAAGAAAAACGTGAGGGCCGTGGCAGTGGTGGGCTATTTACATTAGTTCAAAACTGCGCTGACTATTTGCATTGTAAACTGGAAATCAGTAATTTATGGTTATTTGTGAAATTGACAATTGAAAATTCCTTCACTCTGCATATAGGTAATATATATTTTCCCCCATCAGCAAACTCGGACTACTGTATTGATGCGCTCCAAAATGTTTTATTCTGCTCAGACAACGTAAACGTACATTTTCTAATAATTAGTGATTTTAATGCTCGTGTAGGAATCCAAAATAGTTAAAGTTAATGAAAGATTCAAAAAATTTGTGGAGTCCCTTGTATTGTATGACCTAGCGCTCTGCAATGGTCGTACATTTTCTGATAGGCTGAGTCAATTTATCTACCTAACGAAAAGAGGTTGCAGTACTATTTATTTACGTTGGTTAGATATCGATTGCGCAAATCTTGTTAGCGATTACTCTGTGCAGAATATTTCGGACCAATCCAATCATTTACTTGTTGCTATCAATTTTAATATTGTGCTTAAGGGTTCTAGGGATAAAGAGCCTAACACATTTGGCGGCGTATCAATGTCTATAAAATGAATCACGAGTGAGTGAACACCTTTTATGCTGCTTTGTCAAATTTACCGCTTATATCCAATAATTATGTTGACGCTGATTTTTTGTACATTGAATTAATTTCCTCCATAACGCAGTGCGCTGGTCTAGCTAACCTTTAGGCCCAACTAAATTACCTGGGTTTAAGTTGAAAAATTATTATAATTTTGACCTCATTTTATATCAACGCCGATCCAAGGGTCAAAATATGTGGTGAGTCCTACTCGGAAATAGTTTATGTGACGCTGGGGGTCCTGCAGGGTGACAGCTTCAGTCCTCTCGTCTTCATTCTTTTTGCGACTGATATTGTGGACTTTTATATAAAGAATGGTATGAAGGGTGTGTTTCTTAATGCTGTCAGACCTCTAATTATGCTTCTGTTCACGGACGATATAGTTATCTTTGCTACTTTTTGGCACGACGCTCGCGACAAACTAAAAGTTGTGGAAGAGTATTGCGATCAGAATGTCCTTCAGCTAAAGCCCGAAAAAACAAAATCGTTCCTTCTCGCAGAGCCGGTAAGTTGAGAAAACTTCGTCCACTTATGCGGAAAAATTAATCCATTCTTGAATTATTAACACCTACACGTAGCCCGGAACCCCGTTCTCGACAACGGATAAATTTATAGTGGCCAAAGACCATTTTGGCAGGAAAGGGACGACAACAATTCATAGAGTGTACAGTATTAAAAATAAGTCTAAACATAATTCATGGGGAACCTAGAAACACGCCTGCGCGCTGCATCCGAGTGCAAACGGGATTGGATCAGGCAAGCGTCAAAGCGTTCGAACACGCCTATAGTTGTTGGATTTCTCTAACTAATATGAACGGTGATTAAGATTTGTCTCACGAACTTCTGCGAGTTGGACCAAGCTAGTACCGCAAGTATAGAATTTAAATGGGCTTCGCAATTGGATTGGTCTAACCTAAAACGTTCCGAACCCTGGTCTTTTCATCTATTTTTTGTTTTTTGTAAGACTGAAGTTTGGAACAATTGAAATGCACCCTCTGAACCACTTTAGTTCGCTATCTCGGATCATTTATCAATCTGAAGGTAGCAAAGTAAACAAGACAGAAACTGGTACTAACATAGACTATTTGCGATATCATATTAGAACGCCCAAACAAGGATCCCAGATAAAAATGAATGCCTAGTTTCTAATGTGTAGCAGCAGACCGATCTAAACTCAACGCAGACACGATTTAATATTTTTACTCATATCTGGAAGCGCGAGAAGATTTCTGAAATTTTCTTGGTATAAATCCAAGAAATCAAATTCTCAGTGTGGGTGGCAGGGAGGGAGCATAAGGACACTTCTGTGAATGGCTACAGAATTAGTGTAGATCACACAAGTTCCCATTTTCGATGTTTAATGGAAATATTTGAATGAAGACGAAAATGTTACAAAATCGCCTGTTTCGAACTTCATGCATATCGCCCAAAAATGTAATCGAATCTGAAAAAGATGCGTTCTTATGTTTAAAAAAATGATATTCAGGTTTTCCGAAAACCCGATGAAGTTCAACACGTATTTCTCATAAAAAACAAAATTTTTCGTAAATTTTTTCCAGAATCTCACATATCAAGTAAATCGAGTTGAACCTGAACATTTTTTTTTCACAATTAGCCATGAACCTCAATCGAGTAATTACTTTTTGAAAACAGCTGAGAAGTAAAAATTGACACAGTATAAAACTGATCACAAATTTCTAACGATGATCTGATAAATAAGTGGTTAAAACTGTCAATCACAGAACAAGACAAAAATGAATAAATTTAAACATTTAACCAACACAACCGAAAAGAAAGTACAACGCACTTTAAGACGAGATTTAAACATTTTCCTTCGCCTTTGGTAAAAGACACAATTTCACAACGGGGCGTTTAAACAAACCACTCGCAGTGCGGAGAGACACAAGGCGCACATGACTATCAGAACTGGGATGAAGCTCAACGACACGAACTAAAGGCCACTTTGTGGGTGGTGAATTTTCCTCACGGATAAAAGCGAGGTCACCAACTTCAAGTGATGGATAAGGAGTCCTCCACTTCGAACGCGGTTGAAGCTCTTTCAGGTGATCCGAGATAAGCGATTCAAGGCAATGTCAATATAACTTGGCTCAGGCATACTGTTAAGAGATTCTCCAATTAAAAAATGACCTGGAGTAAGAGCCGTGAGATCGTCAGGATCATCGGACATGGATTGAAGAGGCCTTGAATTTAAATAGGCCTCTTACTTGAACCAGAAATGTGCTAATTTCTTCGTATGTAAGGGTAGTATCGCCGATGACTCGCCGCAGGTGGTGTTTCGCTGACTTCAGTGCCGCTCTCCAGAAATGCGGCGCACCTGGTGGATTAAATCGCCACTCTGTGCCATACGGAGCGAGACACGAAGCTAATAGGGTTGACTCCTTTGAAGCCGCTGAAAACGTTGCTCTAAGTGTGAGATCTGCTCCAACGAAGTTTGTACATTGATCGCTGGTCAAGGTAGCACAAAGTCCTCGTCGAGAAATTAATCTGTGGTAAGCAGCTAGAAAGGCATCAGCCGTTTAGTCCGACACAGCTTCCAAATGGACAGTTTGAGTAGAACAACAAACAAAGACTGCGATGTAGCCCTTATATAATCGATAACCACGACCCTTAGTTGTTCGCAAGTAAACGGGTCCAGTATAATCGACGCCAGTATGTAGAAACGTCGACTTGGAGTAGAGCAAACTGCTGGAAGATCTGTCATCAATTGTTGAGGCTTGACCGCTTGTTGTCGTAGGCATGATAAACATCGATGAATAAAGGCCCTCACAACCGCTCGACCACGGAGAATCCAGTAGGTTTGCCTCAAAGTTCCGAGAGTGAGCTGGACACCACTATGAACACAACGTCGATGATGATGATCAATAAGAAGAGTCGTCATCGTTGATTCAGAGCTGAGAATGAGAGGATGTTTCTCATCGGGATCCAAGGCTGAATTCTTCAACCTACCTCCTACACGAAGCAGTTGTTAGAAATCTAAATAAGGTGTTAAACGACCTAACCTGCTCTCCGAAGGAAGAGACTTTCCTGATGATAGCGCCTTGATGTCTCCTTCAAAGTAGTATTGCTGTTCGTGTCGAGTCCAATCTAGGCGAGCTTTCTTAAGTTCTGAAGGTGAAAGGAATGATGACATTGAACAGGATTGCTGAAAAAAATGTTGGATGAATCGCTGTAACCAGGCAGTCGCTCGTAGAAGTTTATCCAAAGAAGAGTGGCGATAGAGAAGCACCCACATAGCTGTAGCACAACTAGGAGTAAGAACTTTTATTTTTCGCTCTTAAAAATTCACTTCAGGATTAACTGATGATGGAATTCGTGGCGAAAGATCTGGAAAAAGCAACCAATTTCGACCTTGTCACCAAAGAGAAAATGATGATAGTTCCTTGGCAGAGAGACCTCTTGAAGCACAATCAGCAGGGTTACTTGATGATGAAACGTGATGCCAAATTGCTGATGGTAGTATGGTTTGGATTTCGGAAACTCTACTGGCTATGAAGATCTTCCATTTTGTGGGATGTCCGTGAATCTAGGCCAGCGTAACTGTTGAATCACACCATAGAGGAATAGGTATATCCAACAAAAGTGTTTGCTGAACGTGATGAACAAGTCGAACGAGAAGAGCTGCTCCACACAGTTCTAAGCGTGGTAGCGATACCTGTTTCAAGGGAACTACCTCAGTTTTTGAAATAAACAGCGGAACTGACTTGGTATCAGAATCAGAGGTCACAAGAAGATAAACTACAGCGGTAAAGGTTCATTTCGAAGCATCGGAGAATCCATGCAGCTCACAGGAACCAGAAGATGAACTGAATCTTATCCAAAGGGGTACTTCGATTGAGGATATCTAATGAAGACCGTCTCGATATGCAAGCCAGCGTTGGCGAACCTCGTCCGGAAGAGGATCGTCCCAGGAGATCTTCAAAAGCCAGAGAGTTTATATAAGTATCTAAGCTGTTATGATAACTGGACTCAAACATCGTAGCGGATTGAACAGTTGAGCTATGTGACTCAAAACGATATGGAAACGATTTCTGGAATTCCAAGGACGAAGGCTGAGACGAAGCTCGAAGTTCTTCTGGAGTTTTCTCTAGTAGATCAGAATCACTTGACATCCACTTGCGAAGTGGAAAGCCTCCCGCTATGAAAAGTTGATGTAATTGATTCTGTAAAGGAATTGCCTCGTCGAAGTTATCTGCACCTGTGATTACATCGCCAACGTATGTCCCTTGACGTACAACTTCAGCTGCTTTTGGATAATTTTCACCCGCATCAAGAGCGGGTTGTTGAATGCAACGGAGTGCACGAAAAGGAGCACAAGACAAACCGTAAGTAACTGTGGTGAGACGAAACGTTTGAACCAAATCATTTAGCGATTTTCTTCACAGGATAAGTTGAAGATCCTGATCGCCTCGGCGTACCTAGATTTGTCGGTACATTTTCTCTACATCAGCACAGAAAGCTATACGAAAACATCTCCAATGAAGCAAAATGTCGGTTAGATTCGGGAGAAGTGTGGCTCCAGTGTGCAAGAGTGTCACGACGAATAGAAGACTCAGTATCTAGCACCATGTGGCCAAGACTTTCGTATTCCTTGAGAAATTCCTCATAGGCTCTGAAGAAGGAAGCGTCGCTCGCCAGGCGACTTTCTATTTGCTGAAGCATCCGGAAGGCTGGCGGAAAAGAATTGCCAAATGATGAAATATCTTTCTTCATCTGAAGACGAACAACATAGCGTCCTTCAGGAGTGCGCGAATGAGTTGGCACGAAGAAATCCTCACATTCCTGTTCTTCAGACGTCAGTATGGACTTTGATGGATGAAACTTTTTGTTCCTCCCAAAACCTTTGAAGGTCAAAGGCTACGGTGTTTTGCACAAAAACGTGCATTCCTAGTACTGAAGGAGATTCTTCAGTTGATTAAAGTAACGAATCTCCTGTAGTTTTCCCAGGTAAGGTCCAACCGAAGTATGTTTCCTGAGCAACAGGAGCGTTGAAGGGACCTTTCCGTATGTTCGGAAGAAGCAGATAAGGACAAGCGTCTGCTCCAATGATCACGTCGATCACTCTTGAGTTTCCGAAATCTGGGTTCGCTAGATTTAAACCTGAAAGATGAGGCCAACTTCCATTGCTCCTTCTTGAAACGTGGGCGGTATGGACTAAGACGCGGAAGCACGAGCTCGTCCAATGGATACTCGACGTCGGATTAGAAACGTGGCGCAAGAATACATGACAGAGCATCGTGAGTTGGTGTGAGACGTCCTGTACTGATAGTTGGCAGACCTAATTCACTACTTGAACGCGCGAGCTTGAGCCGTTGTGCAAGCGACTCAAATACGAGACACTTCAGAACCCTGATCAAGGAGTGCACGCACAAACACTGAAGCACCACTAATTGACTTGACCTTGATGAAAGCTGTAGATAATAGACCTTTTGCTCTAGGTTCAGTCACATGATGAATGCTGAGATGATGAACGCTGGACAATGTACGATCTTCTCCTTGAAATATAGGTGAGTGATGTTCGATATCGTCGCATCTTGATGAAGCATGGTGTGACGTTTTTGATCACATAATCGACACGTTCTGGATGAAGGACATTCGCTTGTTGAATGCTGACGTGGACAGTTGAGTCAAAGCTTTCTTTTAGCCGCGAATTTCTTTCGTTGTATTGCACTCATCGCTCTAAATTGAGCACAATACATCAAGAAGTGTGCTTGCCCACAACCGAAACATTTTCGAATTTGATTAGAATTCTGAACTCTTGTTCGACCCGCGGTTTCCTTTACCATATTTTAATGACTGCGATTTGTCATTCGACTTTGAATTCAAAGAATCCTTTAACTTAGATGGATTCCCTTCAAGAATCTCCAATGTGCGAACCTTGCGCTCAAGCCCTAGTGATGTCTCCCAGTCACGTCGAGTTTGTGAGTCCAGTAAGTTGGTCAGATGAAAGATTAAGAAATGCGAACAATGTTCGACTGGACATTTGAGAGCGTTGAGAGCCTCTAAGTTTTCTTCAGCAGTATTAACTAGATCTTTCAAATTTGAAGCTGATTCTGACCTTAGAGGAATTAGGAATATGAAAATGTGCGATCAATTTATTGAATTTTTGGACAGCATTGATCAGTCTGGACCACTGCACAATAGAGAAAACTATTCTCCACGAGATAACCCGGTATACGAGCAATTCGACTTGATCGATAAAAATTTTAACCATCAAGGGGATGCTCGCAACAATTATAGAGTGAACCCTAGACCTCAAGGTTGCGACAATACGCGCGGATACTATAACCAAAATTTTCGGAGCGACCGTCAGAGGACGAAATTTGAAAATTATAGTCCGCCGTGGAAATCAAAATCAAAATTATCATGATCCAGCCAATAATATGGGTTGTTATCACAACCAAAATGATCAAAATGAGGGGAATTACCGGGACCAGAGCTACAAGCGAGAAAATTTTCAAAATATTTACCATGCCCATCAAAACCAATATAGGCCATATCAGGGAAATAGAAATCGTGAATACCTGGAACGCAGGCATAATGATGAAGAGAATCGAGGACACAAAAATCGGGACCCGAGATTCAACACCTCTGACGATCGGCCTCAAAATTTTGAAAATAAAAACGGTCAATGGTCCGAGAAACATGCTTCGCCAGGTTCAAAAATTCATACTGGGGCAATTATCGACGCGATCACAATATTTCATCGAGTTGTAAGTCCGGAAAATGGACAGGATGATAACCGTAATTCACAAGAAAATGTAAACAGAACGTATCCAAATAATGGTGGTCCGCGAAATAACACTGTAAATAAAATTGTCCGATGCCTACGCGAAGAGGTAAAAAACTACGAAACAGCGAGCGGTACAAACAACTCGGGAAATGCTCGAGCCTCGATTTAGTAGAAACTAATTTGTTAGAGGCGAATCCGGGGCGCCAAAATTTCAAAAAACCTCTCCCACTAGAAATGTGAGGCGACCTTTTAGAAAATGAGGACAACGAAATAGAAAGGGATTTAGATAAATGTCCAGTACTACAAATGAGCGTACAAAACATAAATACAAAAGCGTTAATAGACACTGGCAGCAAAGTCACGTGCCAAGCCCGTAGAGTTAAAGCATCAAGTGTATGTGAATTTTAAAATGAGCAATCGGGAAGGAGAATACGTTTTTCTAGTAGTTCCGAAACTAAATAAAGAATGCATAACAGGGGTCGAATTATTAAAAAGACTTAAAAGTAAAATAGATCTCGAGGAAAATACAATTGAACTAAAAGATAAAAGCGAAACGATTAAAATAAAATTATTGGAGGAAAATCCAAAACGAATTAGGTTAATATTTGACCCGGGAACTTCTCAAAAAGAAAAATATTTAAACTGCTTGGGAAAACACTTTAAAGTACAAGAATAGCCAAACGTTATAACAGAAATCAATAATATTGAAAATTATGACGCTCAAAATAAATTCGCATTAACTGATGCTGAAATTGAATAAAAAATTGCTCAATGCACGATACTGGACATAAATGAAAAGGAGAGATTCCTCAAACTAATCCAACGCTATAAAAATGTATTCTCTCGGAATCCGGGTAGAATCCACGTGTATAAACACGAGTTTGAAATCAACGACAATCGGCCATTTCTAATGAGAACATATCCAGTACCCATGTTTTTGAGGGATAAGGTTAAAAAAGAACTAGATGCTCTGTTAGAATTAGGAATTATTCGGCGATCTAACAGCGGATACATAAATCCTTAAGTAATAACGGAGAAAAAAGATGGATCAATAAGAATCTGTCTAGACGCGCGCAAACTAAACGAAGTCATGACTGATGACTACGAATATGCTGAGCCCACGGAGGTTCCTTTTCAGAGATGCTCAGGGACAAAGGTAATGTCTACTCTTGACCTAGTTAGCAGCTTTTGGCAGGTGCTACTGCACTCAAGCTCAATGAAATATAGCGCTTACTTACATGAAAGAAAGTGCTATGAATTTTGTATTACTCCGTTCGGTCTAAAAACAAGCACAGCAGCACTTGTACGCGCTTTAGTCATAGTATTAAGGGGTATAGGTGACTTCGTAATTACGTTCATTGATGACATGTTATGCACCTCACAAAACGATTCACAACACTTACATCACTTGGAAATTCTCTTTCAACGCCTGCAGGATTTCAGCGTAACAGTTAACTTCCAAAAATCACACTTTTTCCGCCAAGAAGTCAAATTCTTAGGACAGATTTTAACCCCTTTAGGAATAAAGCCAGACCCAGAGAAGGTCAGAGTTATACACGAATTTCCAACACTCATGAACGTTCGCGAACTGAGAGGTTTTCTGGGGTTAATAAAATACTATAAGAAATTTGCAAAAAAAACAAGACAAAGAGATAGTGCCTCTTTTTGATCTGCTGAAAGTGGGAAGCAAGTGGATGTGGGACTTTGAAAAGGAGGATGCTTTCAAAAAAATCAAGGGACTATTCTGTGAGTTTGTAATCCTTGTGTATCCGGACTTGACCAAACCGTTTTATCTGCAAGCCAATGGGAGCGATGTCGCACTCAAAGGGTCAGAACTATCATATTACACCACGGAAAAGGAACTGCTAGCCATTGTGTGGGCAGTCATAAAATTCCGGTCATATGTCCTGGGAGCAAGATTGATCATAAGAACGGGTCATAAAGCTCCAACATTTTTGAATACTTGCAAACTAGTCAGTGCCCGACTGACAAGATGGATCATGGCAATCCAAGACTATCGGTTCAAGATAGAACACTGCGAAGGAAAGAAAAACACCGTAGCAGGTACCCTCAGCAGAATACCATCACGCGAATCTGAATATCCTTTCGATTTAAATGAAGGTAAAATATTCCTGTATCGGCTGGCCAAAAGACCCTCTTCCGAGTTGAGAAAGAGACTAAAGGACTTTGAAAGAGAACCTACCTAGTAACCCAGGGAGGAAAAAAACTCTCTTACGAGAGGCATAATAGACAATATCATTGACGAGTTCCACGAACTGTATGGTCATGTGGGTGCTCAAAGGGTGTTTAGAATGCTAAACGAATATTTCTACCACCCTCACTCAGCAAAAGTAATCAGAAGACGTTTAGCCAGCTGCGACACATGTTAGAAGAACAAGGTTACCATCGATGCTTTCAGTAAATACGTGAGATTATATCGAATACGGAGAAGCAGGGCAAAATAAGCGATAGTCAAAATCTTCAACGATTAAATCCCGAAACTGGTAAAACCAGAGAAAATCGTCACTGACCACGGAACACAATTTACTGGGGAAAAGTGGTTAAATATATTGCAGGAAGGAAATATTCAAGCGGTATTCTCATCGATTCGACACCCAAAAAGTAACATCGTTGAGAGAATCCATCGAGAACTGTCCAGATTCTTCAGCACGTTAATAAGGGATCAACACAACTCCTGGTTGTCATGGGTGAGAATAATTGAGAATTGCATGAATGAAACTCACCATGAAACAACAAAGTTTACACCTATCGAAATTCACCTAAACAAAACCCCAAAACGAGCGTGGGAAAACTGGTTAAAAATACCCCCACATGTACCTAGCATGCAGTATGAAGGGAAAATTGAGTTGACATACAAGAACATAGTGTCGAAGTCAAAGGAAAGAGCTTTAAAATTCAACCAAAGACATAAAATCACTAAGCTCAAAGTAGAGGAAAAGATGCTCATAAAACTGCTAAACCAATCAGACAAACGAAAGAAAATACTGGTGAAATTTTTACAAATCTACGACGGGCCGTTCGAAATAAAAAAAGAAGTAATGCCAGGAAACTTCATCACCTTGAGTAGGTAGGGGCAGAAATCCTGGGCAAAATAAGGGAACACAATTATTAAGTAGCAACACTGAGGACAATTAATATCAAAGTAGTATCTTGAGAGCTTTCGAATCGACAAGAGCTAGAGAGGCAATTTCCAACCGCAAACCTGCAAAAATAAGGACGATTAGGAACAAGCATCAACCAACAGACGGAGAATCAAAGTACTTAGTTTCACTTCTAACATAAAAGGTATGATAATATGAAGATAGTGAACATCACAAAAAAATAAATAAAAAAACGAATAAATAAGTGAATATATAAATTAATTGGAAAATAATCAAACATAAAACAAATGGGAACAAAAAAATTTTTTTTACAATGTGCAGAAACGGGGCTACAAAAACAAACAAAACAAAAAAAGCACAAACGGACAGCAACAGAAATGCTTCAAAGACCAGGGGATACAAGTGTGCGAGAGAATAATAGGAGGATCACTGCTATACTCAATGACGACGACTAAAAATAGCGAAATTTCTAAAACTATTGAACACGGTGGATCCAATACAACGAAGAGAAGGCCAGAAACAAGGAAGAAAATGACTCAAACTCCAAGGTTCGGAATGAAAGAACAAGTATGCCGAAACAACATCGTAAAAAAAGGAAGAACAAGAAGGTCGAAACAACGTCGAAAAAAAAGAAGAAACAAAAGGGCTAAAAGAATCACCAAAAGAGGAGGAAAGCTACTCAATAGAGAAATTGAAATAATACGTCAAGGAAGTGGGTAACCAGCTAAAAAGGGCACACCGCCTACAACTCCAACAAGCAAAAAAAAATTGAAAATTTGAGCAAGGCAAAAGAAAAAAAACCATGAAAAAAGACCACCGTAGACGCAGAACAAAAGAAAACCAACCGGGAAATGATAGAAAAAGACACAGCCGCTGAGGCAGAGCAAGAAGAAGAAAATGAGGACTACGTATTTGGACAAATGATAAGAGGAAACTTCTACTCACTGATTATGGGAGAAAACAAATACGAGAAGGAAGACGACGAAGACCACGAATAAAATGATAATAATAAAATAAAATAAAACTTTCTTTGTAACTTCTCGCTTACTAGAAGAAAAATAAAGACAGTTCGAACAAATCCCACTGAAATCATTGAAGGAATAGTCCACAACGAGAAGATATACAAATCCTCACTTCAAATCAACTATAGAAGCCACTAAAAAGAAAAGGGAATCAACTCTTTGAAAACCAATCAAACCTCGTCGTGTAAAAATCTCGTGCATAGAAGATCTTAACCTGGAAGACACTACCCATTAGCCTTGCTACTACACATTTTAAATTAGGAAATGATTCAAAGAGAACAATTTTTCTTTTAAGCCATTCCCTAATTTGGGGGGGGGGCATTGAAACGGATCAAAACATCCCAGCACTTCAATTAAAATAAGAGGAAAGGAGAAACGTAAAATTAACACTAGAAATGTGATAAAGGGAGATAACGGGCAGGGCTCAATATAGCTACAAATTTATAAATATAGGTCAACAGGCTACTGGAGAAAATCAATAATTGCGTGCGCAATATACAGGGCCCAAAGTTAGGGAGACCAGCGGTACCAAGACGGGTTGGTAGCACTCTTAGCATAGCGACGATTGAAAAATCACTTTTCGATGGACAGACGATCAGAGCGGTCGTCTCGGGAAATTGCGAATAGCCATGGGAGGGGAGTAGTATCCGTCGAAAGAACATGAGTGACTCACGCGTAGCCTTAGCTAGAGAGCATTCAGGAACAAACAAGGTTGGTTTTTTTTATTTCAAACTATTTTTATTAGAATCCTCTCAGTCTCACGAGTTTCTTTCAAGTTTGGCTAATCTGTGCTCAAGTCTGAGTATATAGGTACGTGTTTATCCAAGGGTAAAATTCTCTTTTTACCAGGCATAGGGATAGGGAGAATTCAACTTCATCTGATACAGAGAAACGACCAATTGGAACCAAATTGAGCTTTCGATCAAGCTTTCGACTTGGAAATCGCACAATTTGAATTTTGAAGGTCGGAGTGACTGTAAAATATCAAATCAAGTTATATCCTCTTCCACGTTGTTGAGTCTGAATTCCCTATGGTTACGAAGCGACCCAGTATGGGGATCTAGACTGGAACGCTGGTTTCATAAAGCATTATATTAAAGCATTAAATAAAAAGAAATGTCTGCCTACTGCCAAATCCTATGTAAATTGATTGAAAGAATTCTAGTGCGTCCATACGATAGGAAACTAAGGTGGAATTTCCTCTAGACATTGCACCTAGTCTTGCAAAAACGAAGTCTCAGTTAAGGTGAGAAAAAGACTGAGAGAAATAAAATTGTGTCCTGGATGCTCGAGAAAATGAGAGGGAGATGGGGATAGGAATCAATACAGTCAAAAGGGCGGCGATTCTATCAGGAGTTCGAAGTCACATCGAATAAATATTAACTTTCTCGCAATCTCCTCTGCGCACTTGTGATCCCACAATCTATTACGAGTAAAAAGACATTCAAATGAGTCATAACCGAAGGAGACTAAATTGTATAGTCATCAGCCGAGGTAGAGTTGAGATCCACCGAATGTTACATTTGTGTGGTGTTTTTGATCAAGAATTATTTTCTTTTCCGAGACTTACGCTTGAAAAAATAGCACTGCATTTCGTCCAGGGGAAAACGGGGTTCCCATCCGGGTTCCAAGGGTATCCTTGATAGTAAAACTGAACAACCGGGTGGTAAGGGCAAGTTTTGATGTCTGCCCAGACTTGACCCAATTTGTGTAATTGGACTCGAGCTGCTGGATAGAGACCATTGAAGACAAACCGGATATAGTTGCTCGGCAATTCTCAATGTTGCCAGAAAAGTCTGAGTTGCTATATACATATTAAATTATCCATTATAAGGGGAAACGCATATTCACGGAGGGTAACAACTCTCGATTTGGGTCAAGTCGTCAATTCATGGATCTCAGCTCGACATGGAAACAAAAAATTTGAATTTAATATAACATCAAGAAATACGATAGAATGAAAATTTTACATCCTTAAAATATATGACTTCTCCCTCCAAAGGCGCTTTCAACGACTCAACATGCTGTTGCTGGAACTTCAAGTAATTTGCTTCGAGCGTCTCTAATCTTGCCCGGAGCATACCGTGCGTGTGTATCGTAGGAACCGATCGAAACGAATTTTTTATTCGACTTGCAAGTTTCACTTGCTCGAGAAAGTATTGTTTTTTAGATATTTCAAATGACCGAACTTTTTGCTGACACAACAAATAATTAAATTAGTTAAAAGGTTCAAACGAAATGTCTCAATGTTGTCACTGGTTTGAATCGTCGTCCCGGAAGTTGATTGATGCAAGCATACGAAGTGTAATTGTTGACTCACGACTATCACACTAACACGAATTGATGCTAATCATAGTTAAAAAATGAAAGAGATGGATGACGTGATCGAAATGTCTGACTCGAAAGTGTTTTGCGATATTCAAGAACTGTATTAATAAATTCTATGAATCACCAATCGTTGCGAAATATAAATAAAGTTAATTATCGAGAGTTATTGCGTAAATTTCACTCAAAACACCGATCGTCCCGTGTGACTGACATATGTAAACATTGATCAGCTGCCAAGGGTATAAGCTTGCCGAGAAATTAAGTACACTGACTCGAAGCGTTACACAATTTGATGTAAGCTGGTTTGTTGGGGTACCGACCTAATCGCAGGTGTGGATATGGTGGTGTTGAGGATTGTCTAGTTAGCCGAGTCGCAACGATTGTGAGACTGGTCAGGCGCAAATGGAGTGATGGCCAGGAGCTGATGTGGCGCTGGTCAGGCGCTACTGTGGCGCTGGTCGGGCGTCGTCCTGGAGTAAACTGGCTATGCTAGGCGGCTAGCTGCGTGAAGGTCTGGGGCCGCACAGATGGGCCACGATAGACGAACGTGTTGGTGGGTGGGCTACCGTTCAGCCCGGAGGCGTAGGGGCACCACATGCTGAGGAGAAGGCTCGAACGTGTGAAGGAAGAGATAGAAGGAAGGGAAGAAAGAGAGAAAGAGGGTGTATGGGGCCACGAAGGCAGGCCACACTAAGGGGAGAGAGAGAAGGAAAGAGAGCGGGACTGGGGCCACGAAGGCAGACCAATCAACCAGAGAAAGAAAGAGAAGAAAGAGAGCGGGATTGGGGCCACGAAGGCAGACCAATCAACCAAAAAAAGAAAAAAAAGAAAGAGAGCGGGATTGGGTCCACGAAGAAAGAACAATCAACCAGAAGAAAGAGAGAGAAAAAGAGAGCGGGATTGGGGCCTCAAAGGCAGACCAATCGACCGAGAAAAAAGAGGGAGAGAGAGAGAGTGGGATTGGGGCCTCGAAGGCAGACCAATCAACCGAGAAAAGAGAGAAGAGAAGTGCAAAGGCAAGGTAGAAAGAAAAGGCAAGGATGGGTGATTTAAGTTTTATATTCGAACGGCTATTGCACAAAAAAATTTCGTGGTCAGTTGGATACGGAGCTTCAGAGTGAGGGAGCCCGCATTGCCAACTGGAGAGGTTGCAAGTCGTGAAATATTTTGCTCATTTTTGTTTACGCTCAAATGAGAATATTTGGAAAGATATTACGGGACGCGAGAGCGTTGAGATCCTCTGGGTACGACGCGCACAGGTTAGACAAGGACAGCAGATAGCGTGGCTGGCGTACGTTTACGTTAAGTTAAGGTGGACACCTTAACTTACGGCTTGTTTACATTTTCGCCGTACGTGCCTATCGGCCTGTTTACGCTTTAAGCGTACGTGACGGGCGACTTATTTTTCTGTCCCGGGGAAAACCCGGCGAACAGCTGCCTACCTGGCGCGTCGTTTCGAGGCCCGTAACAAAAGCGATGGACTCGTTCCAGGACTCTCTATCACCTGTATTCAAAAGAAATACTCAAATGGGTGGAAGCAAGCTCGTATTTGGTACACACAGTCGTAAAGTGATTCAAGCGGAAAATTTGTTTCCACTCGACTTTCGTTTTGAAACTTGAGTGGAGATTTACGTCGCCGAATTACTTTACACGGTGGTTATTAATATTCTAGGCCTACTGGCCTACAACAAATTGTTGAGAACAAACTGCCGAAACCAAAAAAAAAAGGATTAGAATTTAATATACGTTGCTCCCTTTAGGTTTCCTCGCTGCATGCATGATTTGCATGAAACTTGTTATTCCTGTGTACCATGAACTTTACTAGGAAATTCACAACAATTCTTTTAAAATGATCGTAATAAAGAATTTCAAATGATATCATTATCTGCGAAGGACAATCTTGACACTAATAAAATCGTTATTCCACATATGTGTAAGATAACGGCTACTTATGTATATATTTGTACTCTGATGATGCAATGGAATATTCCTTAGATACAGTTAAAAACCAAATTATTCACTGAAGCAATAATCAGTTTGTTCTTTACTTTGTAAAAATGCGAATGGTTTGTACTTTTGTTTTCACTCTGGCGGTCATCGTTAATTCTATTGGTGAATATAATGATATAATATAATATATCTGTAATTCTTATCATATTTCATATAATACATGCACGAATACGGCTATTTATCAGGCCTGTAGAGCGAGCCTAAAGCCCCCCTTTCCAGATTATAGTCATATAATAGCCACTTGTATATTTACACTGTAAAAACTAGAGATTTATTTTTATATGGTTTTTTTTTCGTGTTCCATTTCTGAAAAGGATAACTTCATGCTGTTATTTTCAGCGTAAAAAGAAACAATTCTGGGTTCCCACTAGTGGTCTCATTTAAGTACCACTTGAGACTAATTTTCCTCACAGTCCATGGCGTCAAAACTTATGACCTCATAGATATACATGGCCATTACATATCTAATACGAACATGAAAAGCGCCACTTAAAGTCGGTGCATAATACATATACTATTAAGCTTACCACAAAGAAATTACTTTTTAACATAATAATGCATTTTGAAGCAGGTGGTAGAAACTAAACAGACTAATGTTAAATTAGTTCAATTTTTAATTAGGACAGAGCAATTTCCAACAAAATTGCTCATTTTTCTTGAAATTGTTGAATTTTCAAGCAATGAGGATGAATCTTCAAGAAAATAGGTAAATTTTTAAATAAAATTAATTACTTTTTAACAATGATTTCTGAATGAGTAATTAAATAGTTAAATTTTAAACCTATGCATATGTGTATCATTATTATATTATATATTATTATCTAATATATAAAATTAAGTGGCATAAAACGTATGATGCTCATGCAAATCCATAATTTTTGACCAATCGGCACCAAATTATGCAGGCATATTCTTTAGGCTGTCAGACAGCTCGTAAAAGTAGTGGGGGCGGGAAGCAAATTGGAAGACAGCACAGCGGCGCATGTAAGCTCCTGAGATAACCCTACATGTTTATACAGTAGTCTCAGAGGAGGTCATTTGGAGAAGTTGTAGGCTCCGGAAGCTTCGATCATGATTCCTTAAAGAAACCAATCCCAAAGCTACTGGAACGTGTACGTCATCCGCTTCTGCTCCTTCTGTCCTAGAAGGTAAACAAGAGCGGGAAATTTGCGCGTGATAACATCGGGCAACACTGTTCCCTGGAGTCAGGTCTCTAGCCACGGATGACCTTACGCGGCAGACAAGACAGTTGGAGATGAAGGTTTCACCTCTGGATACTTTTTTAGAGCTACCAATCTTTGTAGAATTTAAGAGGAACAGTGTTGACGGACCAGATGGAGTGATCCCAGGAGAACAGCCTTTTGCATCCGGTTCGCGATGAAATGAGCCTGACGCTGGCAAGCCGGAATCTTGTTGAGTTGGCTAATAAATGAAGCTTTCATACCTCCAAGGCAGCCGATTATGAGAATTATAAGATGGACTTTGTAGCCTTGGTACAGCTTACTCAGCTCGAGAAGAAGTGCTTGATATTTCGCCTGTTTTTCTCCCTCCTTTGCCGTGATATTACCATCGGCTGGTGCCGAGAATTCAATCACGTAAATGATCTTGTTCTTCAGATCTTGGAGGACAATGTCAGGCTTCGTAGCACTGATACGTTGAGTGGTGGAGAATGAGAAATTCCAGTAGATCTTACACTGATCATTCTCCACGACTGACTCGAGTTCCCCCTGGGCGTATGGCAAGACGGGCAACAGATCAACACCATAGAAATGCCTAAGATGGTAATATATCACTTTTAGAGCTGCATTGTGTCTCTCTATGTACGCGCAGCGTGCATATTTAGAGCATCCACTGAGAACATGTCCAAGTGTTTCGGGCTCTAGCTTGCACGCTCGGCAGTTGGTATCGCGTACAGGTATATTCATTATGCGCTCGCGGTAAACTAAGGTGTCTATGACGCCGTCTTGACAGGCAAAAAGAAATCCCTCGGTCTCCGATCTCAATCCAGCAGACTTGAGAAACATGTTGGTCAGACCCATCGAGAGCCCTTCTCTACGTAGGATGCCGTAGAACTTACCATGGAGGGGTTTCTCAGCATGTTCTCTTAGTAGAAGCGTATG
>CAKNXH010062795.1:72553-117933 GCA_932178445.1 Andricus quercusramuli
TGTTAAGGTCCTTTTTTGAGGAAGCAAAGAGTTTAAGGTCGTCCATGTATAAAAGGTGGTTGACCTTATATTCTCTCCTGCTCGGCGGGCCACATAGGTATCCAGAGCTTTTGCCTCGGAGCACAATAGATAGAGGCAAGAGGGAAATGCAGAAAAGTATCGGACTTAGAGAGTCTCCTTGAAAGACCCCCCTCTTATATGTGACAAAGCTTGTAGTCACTTGTCTTTTGTCAGATGTTATGACAAATCTTGTCCGCCACAAGAGCATAAGCTCTTCTATGCATCTCACTATTTTTGGATGCACCTCCATGCACTCAAGGAGCTTGATAAGAAGCTCATGGTTCGTGTTATCGAATGCCTTACGGTAATCAATCCAAGCCATGGACAGATTGCGTCGATACCTGATCGAGTCCTGGGTAATACACCTGTCTATTAACAGGTTCTCCCTGCAACCTGCCAGCCCTCTCTTGCATCCACGTTGTTCGACTATTGCACTCCATACCGGCTCGATAGATGTCAATATCCTCTCTTTGAGGATGCCAGTGAATAGCTTGTAGCTGGTGTTTAAACAAGCTATGGGCCTGTAATTCTTTGGACATGACAAATCTCCGGCCTTAGGGATCAATACCGTGCGTCCTTCCACTAGCCACTGCGGGACGGGTTGTTCTCCGTTTAAGAAAGTAGTAAATATACGAGCTAGGTGTTGGTGCGTAGAAGTAAACTTCTTCCACCAAAAGTTGTTGATTTTATCTGGCCCTGGCGCCGAAAAGTTCTTAGTTCTAGCGATAACTTTCTTCACTTCTTCAGCAGTAATTAGTGGACATGCATTTTAAATGTATTTATATTTGGAAAATGAAAGTCAATAAAGAGAATTTTGCTTTTGAATACAGTTCCTTGACATCATAATTTTCAACCCAAAATGGGACTAAAACAAACTTAAAGTGACTAACGCATATTAATAATATGTCCAATGTTCTTTTGAATTCAAAAGAGTTCGATGCAGTTTATAAGAATTCCAGGAGGATTTTAACGAATTCAGAATAAATCCCAAAAATAAAACAATGAATTCAACTTGACAGTTTTGACGCTCAACTCTTCTTTATGGAATTTTGAAATAATTTGAATTAAGCCCTTCATTTTGCTTATTTAAAATGATTGTTTGTTAAGTGTTAATTGACAGTAAAAACTGAGTAAAAGCATATTTTCCGAAAAATTGGATATATTAAAAACCGTTAACTTTATGTAGGTTTTTGTATAGCAGAAAATCTTTTGTTGTCATTAGGGTTATTGAAGCGTTTATGCACTCTTCTTCTACAAAAAATATGTATCATAATTTTTATTGATTCATAAGAAAGATGCTTGCTGGAAAGAAACGTTGAATTCAGCTAAAGATATTAGACATAAATAAGCTAAACAAAACAAAAATGAATCTTTTATTTCTTCTTGCAGAATGCAGTTCACAGCCCGACGAGAAACCTACTAGCGAAAGTAATTCTGGCCGTTCTTCTTCTGCTGCTGCTCGACAACAACATTCACCTGACCAGGCATCTTTTCAGGAGCCTCCACTTCGTGTCAGATCCATTTCTCCTCTGGGCAGGCTTCCTTCAGATCGAGTACTTGGATGTACAATAGAAGAACTTGGATGTGTTCGTCTTATTCCTCGCACAAATCGAAACCAGCAATTTGAATTTCGAAGATACGTTATTCCTGCCGGTATGCCAATTAAAATTCTAGCAGAACCTGCTAGATATGTGCCCGTGCCAACCCGAGAATATATTGTATTAGCAACATCAAATGATGATATTTTTGCAATATTGGATTATAGTGGGACTCTTCGTGGAATTTATAGGACAGATAGATATAGTTCGCGAATAAAAATAAATATGATAAGCGGCGCAGTTGATAATTTGACTCCAGATGAAAAAAGGGATTGTCCAGTAGGCAAAAGTCAAGCACTCTTCTCAAAAAGTTTTATTAAAGCTTCTGCAAATTACGATTCACTACAGTGTGAACGGAATCCCAATGTCGAACGTAATCCTAGTTCTTCTTCTTCTGCCAGACAACATTCACGTGACCGGACATCTTTTCAGGAGCCTCCACTTCGTGCCAGGTCTATTTCTCCTCTGGGCAGGCTTCCTTCAGATCGAGAACTTGGATGTACAATAGAAGAACTTGGATATATTCGGCTTATCCCTCGAAGAAATCGAAACCAGCAATTTGAATTTCGAAGATACGTTATTCCTGCCGGTATGCCCATTAAATTTCTAGCAGAACCTAATAAATATGTGCCCGTGCCAACCCAAGAATATATTGTATTAGCAACATCCAATGATGATATTTTTGCAATACTGGATAATAGTGGGACTCTTCGTGGAATTTATAGGAAAGATGGATTAAGTTCGCGAATAAAAATAAATATGATAAGCGGCGCAGTTGATAATTTGACTCCAGATGAAAGAAGGGATTGTCCAGTAGGCAAAAGTAAACCAATCTTATCAGGAACCTTTATTAAAACTTCTGCAAATTACGATTCACTACAGTCTGAACGTAATCCCAATGTCGAACGTAATCCTGGCTCTTCTTCCTCGGCCAGACAGTCTAGGTCTTCTCTGGGCAGGACTTTTCCTCATGAAGTACTGGGATATGCACTTGAGAAGCTTGGATATATTCGGCTCATTCCCAGGACAAATCAGAACCGGCAATTCGAATTTCGAAGATATGTTATTCCTGCCGGTTTACCAATTAAATTGCGAGAAGAAATGAATAGATATGTGCCCGTGCCAATCCGAGAACATATTGTTTTATCAACATCCAATGGTGAAGTTTTTGCAATACTGGAGTATAGTGGGATTCTTCTTGGAATATATATGGAAGATGCATATAGTTCGAGAATAAAAATAAATATGATAAGCGGAGCAGTTCACGATATGAGCGTAACTGAAATGAGGGAATGTCCTGTAGGCGTACGTCACACAATCACTTCACGTTCGTTTAAAGAAGTTGTTTCCAATGAAGATACTCTACAGTATGTATATCATTAATTCAATAGAAAGAAGATAAACTCAAATATAATATCTTTTGTAATCCGTAGTTGGATTAAAATTAACTAAAAAGATTTGAATGCAAATGTATTATGGTTATCAAGGCTTCTTTTGTTTCATCTCTTGCTAATCCCCACAAGGCGATTCAAATTTTTTTCTTCGAATATTCAAAATGCCAACAGAATTTCCATGATTTTTCAACTACAGTGTATACTTTATAGGGATATTAATTTTGTAGTGCATTCGCGTAGCCTCATCATCCACGCGGAACGACAGACACAGTGGGGCGAAATCAAATAACATCATTAACGATAACTTTTAGGACGCAATTTTTAATTGATTTTAAATTCTGTTCCAATCGAAAAATTTTCTTATTGAATTCACAACTGATATGTGGAAGCGATTTTGGAATTGTTATTGTTTAAAATTTTGAATCAATGCAAATGATGAACAAATTTGCGCAGGAGTGTGCGCAAGGTAAAAATGATTCATAAGTAATATTATTTGATATGAAAAAATTATAGTATCAAATACAATTATATTATCATTATCGAGTATTCGATTTTAAGGTAATATTTTCAAACAAAAATGTTTTGCTTTTATCAACACTGAGTAGTATATGTTAGGCTCCGAACCCGAAAACGCGTAATGGGCGTTCAAACCGCACGCGCCTAGAAGTGGGCATTTATAAATGCCCCGAACTAGGTGAGAGCGCTTTTGAGTGCATCGAATTAGGTGTGGGCATTCTCAAATGCACCCACCCAGATGGGGCAAAACTGAAATGTCCCGAACCCGTTCTAGTTGTCTTTAGATACAGAGAATGCTTTTTGGGAAATATAAAAATGTCTTCTTATGAAAAAGATGAAGTATTTTTGTTGAGGCACATTCTGAAGCAAACAATCCTGGTAAAAGTCAAGAATGAAAAAAAAACAGTTATCATATACTAGATAACTAATGATAAAAAGTTATAGAGACAATATAATCTTTATTGTTATTATTATTGTTATGTCAACGTTTGATGAACATTTTTAATAAATGCTAGGTGCATAACTGTTCATTATTAGTTTTATTTAGATTTTTAAGACACCATTCCCTAAACAGATAGCCAATATGTAATAATAGTACAATTATACCAAATTACCAGAGAGTATGAATTTTCAAGAAGAAAATGAATTTTCAACAAATAATTTGAATCTTTAACAAAATATTTAGATTTTCAGTTGGGAAAATTAATTTTTAACAACATAAAAACGAATTTTCAACTAAATTTATGAATCATTAACCAAAAAAATGAACTTTTTAGAAAGTAGTTCCACATTCAAGTAAAATTTTTAACCTAAAGAGATGAATTGTAAACAAAGGTATAATGAATAATATTCAGAAAAACAAAATGTTTTAATTAGAAATAAAAAAAAACTGCATTCAACCAATAGAAAAGAATTTTCAACAATTTGCTTGAATTCTCTATTGGTACATATAAATTTCCAGTTGTCATTTTTGTTGCATTTTCGAATAAATAAACTTATTTTTGCAGAAAAAAAATCTTTTTCGTGATAAAAAACTAGTAATTTTGTTGAGGCACATTCTGAACCGCAGAATCCTGATCAAAGTCAAGGATGAAAAAGAAACAGGCATCACGTACCAGATAAGTAATCTTAAAAAGTGATAAAGACGATATAATTACTATTGTTATTATTATGATTATTATTATTGTTATGTCAACATTTGTTGAAAATTTCAATAAATATGAGAACATAAATATTCATAATTTCTTTATTTCGATTTTTTAAGATAACATTTCTTAGACAGATAGCCAATGTAATAAAATAGTATAATTCCAAATTACTAGAGAATATGAATTTCCAACACAAGAGTTAATTTTCAACAAATAATTTGAATTTTCAACCAAATATTTAGATTTTCAGTTGAAAAAATTAATTTTTAACAAAAGAAAAACGAATTTTCAACGAAAGTTATGAATTTTCGACAAAAAAATGAACTTTTCAGACAGTTGTTCCATTTTTAACTCAAATTTTCAACCCTAAGATGATGATTTGCAAACAAACGGATAGTAATTAATATTTGAAAAACGAAATATTTTAATTAAAAGTAAAAAATAACTGCATTCAACCAATAGAAACGAATTTTCAACAAAATGCTTGAATTCTCTACTGAAAAATATCAAATTTCAATCGCAATTTTTGTTGAATTTTCAAATAAAGAGACCTATTTTTGCAACAAAAAAAATCTTTTTTGTGACAAAAAACTAGTAATTTTTTTTAGGCACATTCTGAACCACAGAATCCTGATCAAAGTCAAGGATGAAAAAAAAACAGGCATCATATACTAGATAACCAATCTTAAAAAGTAATACAGACGATATAATTACTATTGTTATTGTTATTTGGAAATTTTCTCTACATTTTTAATAAATATTAGGTACATAACTATTCATTAGTTTTTTTATTGAGATTTTTCAAGGTAGAAAAAAGTCTCTAAAGATATTAGTTATATAATATTTTCATGTGTTCATTTTTAAACGAACTGTTGATGCATCTAAAATCTCCTACCATAACTTTACATTTACTTTCATGATGGGTACCTTTACCTTATCTGTTTCAGGAATGTTATTTTGAAAAATCTAAATTGAAACAAAACTAATGGATAGTGATATTCCTAATAATGATCAAATATGTTTTCGTAAATATTAATTTCTTTATTTAAAGTTGCAACTGGAAATTGCAATTAACTCAAGGCCAAGCTTAGTTAATTTATTCCATCTAATAGATCTGGCCCTCAACAAATTATTCCATTTTGACGCTTTATTTATTTCGACAACGGTAAAGGTACTGAAATATATATTTTTATTATATAGAATGAAATTGTTCAATTACAGAACACTATAACTTGAAGACGGTTGCCGATAAGTTAATAAAAGTTGTAGGACTTATTTTCAACAGTAATATCTCTAAACTGACCAAAGAATTCTAGAGACTATTCATCTCATTTGTTTGGCACATTATACTATTTTTAAATGGGTTTGTTAAAACAAGACTTTTTTTACTCACATAATTCAAAGTTGATGTAGAAATAAAAAAGAATAATTGATTGATCTTTACTTGAAAATGCAAATGAAAACTGCAATACAAAATTAATCTGTTTTACTAGAGAATTCAAGCAATCGTTGGAAATTCTTTACTGTTGGTTGAATGCAGTTATTTTTTATTTCTAATTAAAACATTTTGTTTTTCTAAATATTAATAATTATATTCAATGGTATCTTAAGAATTCTCAACAAAACAAATAATGAACTGTTATGTACCTAACATTTATTGAAAATATTCATAAAATGTTGACATAACAATAATAATAACAATAGTGATAATATCGTCTCTATAACTTTTTATCATTAGTTATCTAGTATATGATAACTGTTTTTTTTTCATTATTGACTTTTACCAGGATTGTGTGCTTCAGAATGTGCCTCAACAAAAATACTATATCTTTATCACAAGAAGAAATTTTTATATTCCCCAAAAAGCATTCTCTGTATCTAAAGACAACTAGAACGGGTTTGGGACGTTTCAGTTTTGCCTCACCAGTTTTGCATTTATAAATGCCCACTTTTAGGTGCGTGCGGTTTAAACGCCCATTGGGCGTTTTCGGGTTCGGAGCATAACATATACATAATTTTTTGAATTTATAATTCATTATTTCATCAATTTTTTATATAATTTGTTTAATAAATGAACAAATAGCATCATGATCATGTACATCTCTAAAATATGATCAACATTAGGACAGAAATAGAACACTTAAATTTTTAGTGCTAAAATTAATTTTCAACTAAGGGAATACTAATTTCCTTGAAAGAGTTCGATCTTCAACCAATAAAATAAATTTTTGACAACGATGTTGAACTAATTAAACAACGAATTAATTAAATTTTCAAACAAAAAAGATCAATTTTCAATGGAAAATTTAATAGTTGTAGTTTTTGAACGTTTTGTAAGAAATTTTAACAAATTTGATAGGGTTTCGATGATTGCAGAATATCCTTATTATTTTAAGGTATTTCAAGCATTTTCGAAAGATTTTATATGATTTTTTGCGATTTCACACGTTTAAAACTATTTTTTATGCTGCAAAGTTTTCAAGAGATTTGAAATGAAGATCAGATGATTTATTATATAAAAAAATATCGAATGACAGAAAGAAGGACTCTTTTTAGAGACATGTACTTTTAATCTCATTACACCTGGAGAAACTTAAGTAATTTTCTTACTGAATAATGAATAGATTCCAAATTCATATTTGTTATCAGCACACTTTTATTTATATAAGTACACAAATGTTGTAAGCCACCTGAACAGCTTAATAATCAGACAATAATAATGTGAGTGACGAACTAGTTAGCAGAACCGTAGAAGATTTAGTCACGGTTTTATTCAAAAAGTTACATTGTTTTTCAAATAAGGCAAGAAATTCGCACAGTCGATTCTCTGCTGCCGTTTGGGGGGTTGCCAGCAAATAGCCTTGGCCACAGGTCGGGGGGATCAAAACGTAAACAGCCAGGGCCGCCTAACCTTTTCCAATTGGAATGCAGTATTGCACAATATACTCGACTGAGTACTCATGCGAGCCGACCCTTCTTCCGAGAAGAAAGTCGAAACCGTCTCTCGCCCTGCCCACTGAGAAACTGCAGGGACCAGCAGTTCTAGGAAGGCCCAGTTCGGGGGGACAGAAGCCGAGAGTAGGGTGTAACTGGTAATTACATTACAAAGACAGTGGATTATGTTTCCTGAAGCTGCTTTCTTTCTGCGTTCCGAAAAAATGGAAAGAATTAATTAATTTTACAAACTGTTTGTAAATTCCCCTCCATTGTGACCGAAAAATACTCCAAAAATTGAAGAGTAGGGAATCGAATTGCCAAATGTTGAAAGTAATATTTGTTGAGTCTCGTTTGAGCAGCCGAGCTGTAAGGACATGTTTGTTCTTGCTCCGTCTTATGCCGAGACTTTAAGGTGTCTGATTTGCGGTTGAAATTTTTCCCAGTGTTGCGATTCCGTGATATTACTCTTGTTTTTACTTTTGTGAGTCTGAACATCGGGCGGATATTCATATGGAACATACATTATTCATGTGCAAAGTGCTTCTAGGTTTGCTGTACTTCTGACGCCTGCTCGTATGCTGAAGTCATCAATCTTTCGCACCCGCACCTCAATATAGCAACCGACGAGCAGATGCAGAGCTTGATGTCAAGCCTAGAAGAACAGCTCAAAGATAAAATACATTCCGTAGAAAAAAATATCCTAGAAAGCACCTCAGCAGGCTTGCGGAGATGTGAAGCCAAAATAGATGCTGTAGAAAAGGAGAATGCCGAGCTGAAGATAGAAATCGCAAAGTAGGCTCAATAGCTAGATCTGTTCAATGGAAGAAACAACCCGATACTTTTTAGCATGTATGATAGAGCCAACAGAAGCACCACTTGCGCTGGACGAAAAAGTGCAAAATCTACTCGGAACCAAGAAGGGTATAACTCTTAACCGGGAATCGATTAATTGAATTCCCCGCGTTGGTAAATTTAACTCTGGCAAAATAAGGCCTGTTTTGCTTTCACTCTGTTCCGGGTCGATGAGGCACACTATCGTTTAGAATCGTTCGAAACTTAAAGGAACAAATATTTTCATCGAGCATGACTTGGACCCGGACTTTGTTGAAATCCGCAAAGCTCTGAGCCAAGAAGCAGCTGAACTAAAAACGCAGGTATGAAAACTCGTATAAGTGGCGACCGCCTGCGAGTTAACAATTCCATTTACAGTTTAGATGATTTAAGAAGAATAGGCTTAGAGAAAATAATCGATGATAATGTTTTGAATATTGAAGTACTTACCGGTATGTAAATATCAAACCGGAATTTTTGTATAGAAAATACGCGTTTATTGTATGAAAATGATAAAATCACTTTGTGTTGCCTTTTTTAATATTCCCATCTTCTGGATCTTTCCCATGGCTTTCAAACGCATCAAGACGGCTTCTCGTGTCGAATTCGGTGGTCAATACTGTTGTATTAAACCTGTATTGTTGTGAGTTGAAAATCTTTGTAAGAGATGTCAACAAGGAGATGGGGCCAATAAAGCAGTTTGACGGTAACTACATTGACAGCTACGGCCATGTATGGGCAAATTCCGGTTTCATATTTACAGACCTGATACAAGCAAGGTTACATAGTAATGATTAAGCCCCATTAGTAAATATAAATACAGCTGCTATGCCCAACACACAGCTGGCTAGTCGTCTGAGAGGAAGATAGCCATCACCAACCTTTCTAAACCAAAACGGGGTTCTTATTTTATTTGTGAAAAACAACATTAAAAATAAAAAAATTTAATTTTTGGACAAATGACACAAGCTGCGGAAAAAATGAATAAACAAAAGTTGTTCTCACTCAAAATAGAGCTACAAATTTGTTATCAATCATTGTTTTATAAGATGCATAGTTTTCGTTTTAATCATTGAAGATAACATTGAAAATAGAAAATAAACAAATTTAATTTGTCGAAAAACGACACAAGGTACGAAACAAAATTAATAGACAGAAGTTGTTCAAGCAAAAAAGATCTACAAAATTATTATAAACTCTTGTTATAAAAATATGCTCAGAACCATTTTACGCCAGGATGCGTATTTTTAGTTACATTGTAAAAAATAACATTGCAAATAAACAAATTCAATTTATGGAAAAACGACACTAACTAACTAAAACTCCTAACTGACGATACACATAAAAAACTGACTCCCAAAAACCCAAAAAAACAACATTCCACTCAGACCGATCGTCAGTGCAATAAACGCACCAACTTACAACCTAGCACGCTTCCTTACCAAAGAACTGAACCCTTCCACAGGAAACTTTATCACTCACCTCCAAAAATCTTTTGACTTTATCAAAAAGATACAAACAGATTATCATTCGACCGCAAGACGTCCTAGTAAGTTTCGACGTAGTAGCTCTCATTACGAAAGTGCTAATCTCTGATACAATCTTCATGAACCATCTGGAAACTAAAATCAATCAATCAAAAACCAATCCAAAAATTAAACCAGAATTTTCGTGCCGCTATTTTGCCAACACTTTTTTCATCTGGAGACATGGACTAGATGAGCTACAAAAGTTTTCCGATTTCATCAATCGATTAGAATCCCATATCCAGTTAACCATGGAAATTGAACTAAGTGGAAAATTGCCTTTCATGGACGTAGTAGTTTACAAAAAATCTGATACCACATCAGGACATGAGGGTTTAAGAAAACCCTTACATACAGATACCTACGTGCCTCCTTCCACCACCACCCATCTCAAAAGCAATCAGTCATCAACTCCTTTGCATGTAGAGCTGTCTCCATAATAGATAAAGATAAATTGAACTAGCTGCGAATTCGATCTAGAGTGTTTCCACTCTGTTTGTATTTATAATTATATGGTGCTCATTTCACGAGCACTTTGCTTCCCATTATTAAATGTATTTGCTTCCTCATAGAGGAAGCATTAGTTATTTTTTTCAATAATAGATAAACCAAAGTCTTCATTTTTATCAATTTAAAAATAGAAATTTACAAAAAATACAAAATTACAAAATAATACAAACAATTTTTTGGATACAGAGACAAATCAGACATATCAAATTTTGTATTCGAAATGATAATTTTTTGAGCTGAAAAAGGGAAGGGTAAAGTTCTGTCGCACCCTGCCCCTTTCCCAGCTATATTATTTCCTTACAAAAATGGTCAGTATTATTTTATTTGAAAATTTATGAGCAAAAAGTCTTTTCTATTCATGCGTCAACTTTGAATTATGTCAATGAAAAAAGTTTTTCGGTTTAAAACAGATGATTCAAATATTATAAATGAGTATAACTTCCTCAATCTTTCTCCATTCTGCCCCAACCTGTATTACTAATCCGATTTGGCTTTCCGTCGGCAAGATTCGTAGTTTTGCACACGATTGAAACCCGAAACACATTATTTTTATTATAATGAATCATCGTGAAAGCATTAAATCTATTATATTGCAGCTATCCTACCAAATCTCCCCAAAATCCTCATGACATATTTTTTTCTTCCTTAGAAATCATTAGTCTTGACGCTCTGAAGGATGCTTTCCGTGCCGCGTCGTGGCGGCGCAGATGTGAATTATTTTTTTAATTCAAAGTTTTGTAAATGGTCAAGACTTTCAATTACTTCAGCCGAATGGAATTTACGTAGTAAAAGGAAACTTTTTCTCTGTGCATGAGTATTGCATTTTCTATACTTTGTCAATCATTTTAAATGTTATAACGACGTATATTCGTTTCATCTGCTTGAAAGTTCAACTTTTTGGTTGCTAATGACACTGATTGGTTAAAAATCACTTTTTTGTTGAAAATTCAAATATTTGATTGAAAATTTGACCCTTTGGGTTAAAAATTCATTTCTTCTGGTTGAAAATCTTTGTTGGTTGAAAATTGAACTTTTTTTTGGCAATGCAACATATTGTGACATGAAATCTCAACAATATAGAGCGTTTCATACTGAATTGTATATGTATCACCATTAGTGGTGTTTAAAAGAATTTATTTTACTACCATCCCCCTAGTGTTCTGAAAAATTACCACGTTACCTCTCTTTTAAGAGCATTTTTAGCTCTAAAGTGTGACATTTTATTATTCGAAATTATTCTTCATTAATTATTGAAATTTAAAAAAACGAAAAAACGAAAAGGAAAGGGAAAAGCTCTTTAAAAAAAAATATTTACATAGTAGAAGCAAACTTTTTCTCAGTGCATGAGTATTGAATTTTTTATATTTTGTTAATCATTTTAAATGTTATTACAACGTATATTCGTTTCTTCTGCTTGAAAGTTCAACTTTTTGGTTGCCAATGACACTGATTGGTTGAAAATAAATTTTTTGTTGAAAATTCAAATATTACATTTTAAAAATTTGACTCCTTGGGTTAAAGATTTACCTCTTCTGGTTGAAAATCTTAGTTCGTTGAAAATTAAACTTTTTTGTAGCAATGCAACATATTGTTACATGAAATCTCCAGAATTTAAAGCGTCTCATATTGAATTGTATATGGTATCAACAATAGTGGTGTTTAAAAGAATTTATATCGCTACCATTCCCCTAGTTTTGTGAAAAGTCACCCCGTTCCCTCTCTTTTAAGAGCATTTTGGGCTCTGAAGTGTGTCATTTTATTATTTGAAATTATTCTTGATTCATTATTGTAATTTAAAAAAATGGAAAAATGCAGAATAAACGTAAAATCCGAATTTAGCCAACGGCTATGTTACTTTCGAGTGGGAGTACAAATTGACGTCGGGTCGGGTATCAGGTTCGCAACCCGGCATGAAAACAGGAAAGTCTAGTATGAATAGAAAGCTCCAACCAGCCCGAAAGTTTAATTTGTAAATTATAAAAATTTGTAGGACATCAAGAAAATTACAAACAATTTTCTCTTCTATTCACTATATGCATTATAAGTTGACAAAAACGAAACGTGTTTATTAGGGTGGTCCAAAATTTTTTTTGTTGAATTTTCATGGGGACAACCCCCAAATTTGTTCGAATCCACCCAAAAATAAATCCTTTTTTTTTTGTTCTAAAAAAAATGAAGTTTAACATGTATTTCCCATAAGAAAAAAAGACGTTTTTGTAAATCTTATTCAGAATCCTCAATATTATCTCAATCGAGTTGAAACTCAACATTTCTCTCCACAATTAGCCATAGAATACGAATAAAATATCACTTTTCAAAGACCAACACCATAAGTCTGCTTTATAGGGTACCAAAGAAGCCCCATAAGTGAAAAAATGGGTTTTGCGAGTTTTTGGCGCTAATGATGATTTTTTGCGGTTTTTTAAATGCGAATTATCAAGTCACGCCTAATGAAAAATAAACAAACAGTTGAAAATTTCAGGAAAAACCGCAACATTCTACCGATTAAGCGAAGAGAATATTATCAACAATGATGATAAATTGTTTAAACAATTATTTTGTTGACTTGAATTCATTATTACTTCACTCCAAATGAAAATTAAACAAAAAGCCAGGAATTTAAAAAAACACATCTTTCTAGCATTACTCAATTATAATATTATTAATAAGTATAATAAATTGTTTAAACAATTATTTTGTTAACTTTAATTCATTATTACTTCACTCCGAATGAAAATTGGACAAAAAAACAGTAATTTAAAAAAAAACCGCATCTTTCTAGCTTTATTCAAATATATTATTATTAATTATTATGATAAATTGTTTAAACAATCACTATTGTTAACACTGATGAATTATCACTTCCCTCTAATTAAAAATTGGACAAAAAATTGAAAATTTGTGACAAAACCGCGTCTTTCTAACTCCATTCTATGAGAAAATTGCTAAAAACAATAATAAATTGTTCAAACAATTCATTAAAATATCTAATTTTCAGAATAGAGTAATATTTTATGTATTTGAAAGAATTCGCATTAAAAAAACCGCAAAAAAATCATAATTAGCGCCAAAAACTCGCAAAACTCATTTTTTCACTGGGGTTTCTTTGGGATCCTATAGAACACTTATGATGGGTGATATTTGAATAGTGATATTTTATTCGTATTCTATGGCTAATTGTGAAGAGAAATGTTGAGTTTGAACTCGATTGAGATATTATTGAGGATTCTGAATACGATTTACAAAAACGTCTTTTTTTCTTATGATAAATACATGTTAAACTTCATGGGGCTTGCGCCACCCCTAAATATCTTTTTTTTCTCAAAACAAAAAAAAAGGATTTATTTTTGGGTGGATTCGAACAAATTTGGGGGGTGTCCCGATGAAAATTCAAAAAAAAATTTCCAATGCATTTTTGGACCACCCTAGTGTTCATACTGTGTCGCTTGAAATCTATTCATTCACACTTTTTATTATTATTATTATTATTCCATTAAGCCATTTCTCTTTCGGGGTAGGCGTGACTTACTCGGTTGAAAAGTAGTGAAATAGGTATACAGGTATGAGGTAGATCGGTATATGGGTATAGGGTAGATGGGTATATAAGTGTTAGGTATATATGTTTTAGATTGATCTGGAGTTCTCGTGTTATTTATATAAATGACACGTTCACTCCGCAACACTGCTCCGGCCCAGGTTGCTGATCAATCTCTCTAGCGATCACCGCAAGTGAGGAGCCTCACAAAATTGATATGTATGGTTCCCCACTTGGGCCCATTAGTATCCAAGGTCTTTGTTTCAGGCATCATTCACTCTATTGTCACTCTGCTTATAAACTATTTGTCGCCACACATTTCTGTCCTGGCATACTACTCTAGCTTCATTCACGTCCATGCATTTTTTCATGCAGGCGCTTGTATTTCTATGGCTTCTTATGTCTCTTCGTATTAGTGTCTTATTCACAGATTCTAACCATTCTTTAGGCGGTCTACCTCTGGGCATTCTGCCATTTACTTTACCTTTATATACTTGCTTCGTCAGTCGTTCATTTTTCATTCTTTCAAGATGTCCGAACCACCTTAGCTGATTTCTTTCCCATATGTCAACTAGTGTCTCCCCTGTACCACATTCTTTGAGGATTGTCTCGTTTCGCACTTTGTCCATCAGTGTTTTCTCGCATATTATGCGCAGAGGTTTCATGCCGATCGCGTTGATTTTACTCCTGTCCTTTTCTTGACAGGTCCATGTCTCGCTACCGTATAGTACAGTCGGTACGAAAATAGAGTTATGTATGGCCATTTTAGCTTTTTTTGATATATTTTTATTTGTGAGGATGGACCCTGCTCTACCGATAACCTGCTTACCCTTATTTATGCGCCTATCTAATTCCCCATCTATTTTTCCGTCGCTAGTGAATAGACTACCTAGATATACGTACTTGTCAACTTGTTCTAATCTCTCATCATTTAGGACTATGTTGCATATTGTTTTCTCACTTTTTCCCTCAAACACCATGACTTTCGTTTTATTCACGTTAATTTTGAGGCCCATGTTCTTCATGCTTGTATTAAGTTTATTAAAAATTCTTTGCGCAAGTCCTCGACTGATTCTGCCATAACAATTTTGTCATCTGCGAAAGCTAACCCACGTAGCTTGATGGTTTCCAGATGTACACCTTCTTCGTCGAAGAGGGCAGTTCTTAGACACTTATCCATGAATATGATAAAAAGCCACGAGGACATAACGCATCCTTGCTTCACACCTTGCATAATATCGAACCAGTCAATCAGTTTCCCATTTACCCTTACACTCTCTTTGCTGCCTGTATATATTGTTTTTATTGCTTGTAGGAGCCCTCCATTCACTCCATACTCTTTAAGGACTTCCCAAAGTTTACTTCTATTTACCGTGTCGAATGCTTTTTCTAGGTCAATAAATGCACAGAAAACTTTTTTTCTTAATCTCAAGCTTTTTTCTGTGATCTGTCTTAGGCTAAATATCTGATCTGTACATGATCTTCCTGGCATAAATCCACTTTGGACTTCCCATATCTTCTCTTCTGTAATTTCCATTACCCTACGAATAAGTATTTTTGAGTATATTTCACTTACGGTACTTAGTAGGCTGGTATCTCTGTAATTACGGCAGTTGCTTTTATCTCCCTTTCTTTTATATATTGGTACAATAATCGCCTTTCTCCAATCGTCTGGGACTTCTCCTGTTTCGAAACATAAATTTATTAATTCGCACAACCTGTGAGGTATGTACTCGCCACCGTATTTGAGCATTTCAGCGCTAATATTGTCTATACCCGCAGCCTTACCGTTTTTCCAGTTCTTAATTATATCTCTGACCTCAGTGACACAGACTTTTTCGATTGGGTTTTCCAGTGCATTATGTCCTATGTCGCAGTTTTGTTGCCCTACATCCTCACCTCCTAATAGTTCTTTAAAAGAGTGTTTTAAAGCGTCTACTATCCCGTCTGTATCATATAGCATTTCGCCTTTACTGTTTCTCATGCTAGCAAACTCTGTACTTTTACTTTCCTTCAACTGTTTATATAATAGTTTCATAATTCCTTCAAAGCAGCTTTTTATTTTGTTCTCTTCTTCTGTTCTGATTTTCTCTTTTCTCTCTTTGACTATTCGTTTAACTTTCCTATTTTTGTGCCTGTAATCATTTTTAAGTCTAGTTCTCTCCTCATCGCTAAGACCTGTCATGTTCAGCGTTTTATTGTGCGCTTCTTTCTTCTCTTTTTGGGCTGCCGCAATTTCATCGTTCCACCACGCATCGCCAGACTTTCTTCCTACAACCGCCGTACCACATACTTCGGTCGCAGTTTTGACAATGATATCCCGTAACAAAGTCCACGCGCCCTCTATATCTTTATTGCTTATAAGCGCTTCCCACGTTGCCCTATCTATGCGTTCAGTTAACCTCTTTTTAAACTCTGTTTGCACTTCTTGTCTCTGTAAATTTTCAATTTTTATTCGTGTTTCTTTTGTTTTCCTTGTTTTCTTTGTTCTCCATCCCTGCCCTAAGTTTATTTTGCAGACTAAAAGGTAATGATCAGAATTGCATTCGGAACCCCTCATGACTCTTGTATCTTTAACTAGTTCTCTTAATCTTTCATCCGCAATAACAAAGTCAATTATGCTGTGGCTATTTCCTTTGCGCCAGGTGTACATGTGGATCATTTTATGTCTAAACCAAGTATTTGTAATAAATAGGCCCTTTTCTAAGCATAAGCTAACTAGCTTTTCCCCGTTATAATTTTTTCTTGTTGGATCTCCAAAATTACCTAGCACCCTTTCTGTATCTGTATCCTGACGTTGGACTCCGACCCATCCATTCATATCTCCTAGCAGAATTATTCTTTCACCTTGATCGCAAATACTTATTGTATCATTTAGAGTGTCCCAGAAGGCGTCCTTAACTTCCCTTGAATCGCTACCAACTGGTGCGTAGCACGCTACGATAAATAATCTTCTGATTCCTACCTTCATTCTAGCCCATAGCAGTCTGGGTGATACAAAATTATGCTCTATGAGATGATGATTTGCTTTTTCATTCATAATTAAACCGACCCCTTGACTACGATGCGATTCGCTATCTACTCCTGACCATATTTCACAACCGCCTTCCAACACCCCATTTTCTATATTTCTAAATTCGCAACCCTTTTTCTTTGTCTTAGGTACACAAATAAAATGATATTTGTTAATTACATTCAGTGAATAAATTTTAAATAATCCTAAAAAGCTGTTCTATCTACGAACGTTTTTTTAAATACTCGGTACAGAGCTATTTTTCAATACAAAATTTCAAATTATGAGAATTATTATTACATTCTAAAGATTTCTTCATTTTTTAGGTATTTTTCCCACAATTAAAACGTAGTGCTTGTAAAATTGAAATAGTTTATAAAAAATTTATATTTGGTTCATTATAAAAAAATCGATGAACGATATCACATGAATTCATCAGATTAATTTGTGGAATTATGAAGTCTTGGAGGAGATAAAATTGGACGAATAAAGTTCTGTTTTCTGAAACCTTGGTTTAAACTATGAGCGTATGTCGATATAATTTTTCAGATGGAAATACTATTTCCGATGGAAATACTTTTTCAGATGGAAATACTATTTCCATACAAATGAAAATATGATTAGACATTTAATCAAATTATTTAATCTGATAATTTCTTCGAAAGATGTCGTGTTGACTCAATTTTTACATAAAATCTTTTACCTTCCATTCGGGATCAGCATTTCTTTATTAAAATGATCGTAATAAAGAATGCCAAATGATAGCATTATCTGCGAAGGACAATCTTGACACTAATAAAGTCATTATTTCACATATTTGTGAGATAACGGCTACTTATGTATATATTTGTACTCTGATGGTGCAATGGAATATTCGTTAGATACAGTTAATAACCAAATTATTCACTGAAGCATTAATCAGTCTGTTCTCTACTTTGCAAAAATGCGGATGGTCTGTACTTTTGTTTTCACTCTGGGGGTCATAGTTAATTTTATTGGTAAATATGATGATGTAATATATCTGTAATTCTTATTATATTTCATATAATACATGCACGAATACGGCTATTTATCAGGCCTGTGGAGCGAGCCTAAAGCCCCCCTTTCTAGGTTATAGTCATACAATAGCCATTTGTATATTTATACTGTGAAAACTAGAGATTTCTTTTTTTTTATGGTATTTTTTTCGCGTTCCATTTTTGAAAAGGATAACTTCATGCTGTTATTTTCAGCGTGAAAAGAAACGATTCTGGGTTCCCACCAGCGGTTTCATTTAAGTACCACTTGAGACTAATTTCTCTCAGTCTTATTGTTCTTACAGTCCATGGCGTCAAAACTTATGTCCTCATAGATATACATGGCCATTACATACCTAATACGAACTTGAAAAGCGCCACTTAAAGTCGGTTCCTACGACTTGCACTGGAATGATACACTCATCAATTATGTCCCTCTTTTCCTCCTTGGTGCATAATATACTATTAAGCTTACCATAAAGAAATTACTCTTGAACATAATAATGCATTCTGAAGTAGGCGATAGAAACTAAACAAATTGGTGTTGTAATTTTTCCACCAAACAGTTGGACTTACGAACAGAGTCAAATTTTTAATTAGGACAGAGCAGTTTCCAACAAAATGCTCATTTTTTTGAAATTGTTGAATTCTCAAGCAAAGAAGATGAATCTTCAAGATAATAGTTCAATTTTTAAATAAAATTAATTACTTCTTAACAATAGTTCCAGAATTAGTTTTTGACCAATCGGCATCAAATTATACACACATATTCTCTGGGCTCTCAGACAGGTCGTAAAAGTATTGGGGGCGGGGGGCAAATGGGAAGAGGGCACAGCGGCGCATGTAAACTCCTGAGACAACTTTCTAAATATGAATTAGTGAAAATTTCACTAGTTGAATTAGTAAATGTATGGTTCACTAACCAAATAGTAATATTTTGATGTTTTACATTTGAAATAGTAAATATTTTACTAATAAATTAGTAAAAGTTTTACTAATCTCAATTAGTAAACATGGTTCACTATTATTTAGTAGCTTCGCTTCACTAATTCATTAGTAACTTAGCGCGCTCACTAACGAATTAGGGAACTGCAACGATTTTGACCAATCTGAAGTCATATCCTCATATGGGTAATTGTCAAATTGTAGGCAAATTTCAGCACCTACAGTGGCAATCATATTATTATTAGGAATTAAATATTTCATAACGGAAATTGATCTTATCACATGTAACTATTTTAAATCCAAAAGGGGCAGTTATGAAAATAAGAAATAATAATGAATCCATGGGCACGCGCATATAATCAGTCGTACGCTGTTCTATTGTACCGTACGGTAATGATGCGAGAAAAATGTTAAAGTTTAACCTTTTTTATTGTTTATAAAAAAATAACAAATTTTGATTATCTAAAGTCACCTACTTATGAAAGAAAGCACCACCAAGCAAGTAACGGAATTGTTTTCATAAATTTTTTTCACTTCGAAAATGGTTTTTAACGCACGTACGGTAATGACGTTTTTGTTGTCAAGATGCACTTTTCAGTTTTAATATCGGATTCACAGAAAAGAGAGTTAATATTTTAGGCTCAATTTTATAAAAACTTGTATTAAACAATACGCCTAATATTTTTGTATTTATTACTCAACTGTAACTACAATATTTTACTAGAAAAACAGACGTACGGTAATGACTTCTGAAATGGAAAAAATTGAGGGACAGACATCAAGGCTTTTGAAATATTATTTATTTGAATTAAAAAAATGTGCATACATTAAATTTATGTTCATGTGAAGTTTACAAACTTGATACGTTAAGCGTTTTTCAGGTTACTGTCTAAAAAAACGGAGAAAATCAGTTTATCCTTGTGCAAAGTGAGGTTGGGACGCCGTACGGTAATGACGTTTCGGGTGTTCTTATATTAAATTAAAGTAAATAGGAACAGAAATGAAAAAAAGGAACTGCCCATTCTGTAGAGGATGATAATAAGTGTTTATTAAAATTAAAAAAAAAGCGGCACGAGCTTCTAAGTTAATGTTATATTATTGGGACTTCAAGTTTGCCTTCAATTTGACAATTACCCATATGACATTGCGTGCCACTTGATGCCACGCTATTTGAGATTCGCATTGTTTTAATCCTTAAAGTACAATACAAATTTTAAAAATCATTAATTTAATTTATATTCACAGTTTTTTTTTTTTAGTTTTTTTTAGTTTTTTTTTATACCATTAAGCCGTTTCCCTTTCGGCGAGCCTCTAGGGGTAGGCATGACACTACCCGAATCGGGTAGTGTTTCTAGGTGGATAGTTTCTTGTAGTAAATAACTACAAGTGTGGGCTCACCACACCCACGACCGCCAACAGCAACGCAGTAGTATTATTCTCGAACGGTCACCCATCCAAGTACTAACCGCGCCCAACACTGCTTAACTTCAGTGATCTAACGGGAACTGGTGTTTCCAGCGTAGTATGGCCGTTGCCATACTACCACAGTTGATCAACCAAAACTGGTTTTTTATCCAAAACCATCAATTTCGAACGCTTCTAATTTCTAATTGCTTAAGTATGTGAAAGTTCATTTGAAAATTCTTCAAATTGAAATGTAAGCTTGAAAATTAAAATCTAAAATGGAAAATTTTTTAAGTGGAAGGTTTTCGAATTACGCATTCTAAACTGAATGATATCATAATTGTAAAATAAAACAATTTATCTAATTATTTAGGAAGGGTTGAAATACATGTTGGAAAGACTATTTTTAAAGTAAAATTCCTGGTCAAAAAATAAATGCACTGTTATTTCCCGGTTTTTCCCGGTCTCATAAGATTCCCGTTCCAGCGGCCACCCTGAAATTATCATATTATTGTTCTATTTAACTATGGCCAGTAGACAAAAAGGAATTCAAGATCAATTTATTTATTTATTATCGCCAACGGCCATACCACACTGAAAAAACCAGTTCTCGTTAGATCACTGAAGTTAAGCAGTGTTGGGCGCGGTTAGTACTTGGATGGGTGACCTTTCGGGAATACTGCGTGCTGTTGGCGTGTCGTGGGAGTGGTAAGCTCACACTTGTAGTTATTTACTACAAGAAACTATCCACCTAGAAACACTACCCGAATCGGGTAGTGTCACGCCTACCCCGAAAGGGAAATGGCTTAATGGTATACATACATACCTGGCCAAAAACACAACATCATTGAATATCAATGTACTTTTTTGTTTCAAATATTCTGTTTTATTGTCAATAAAACTTACATGAATTTATTACAGTGCATATTCTTTGTATTCTAGCATTTTTTATAATCTCCTTTCAATTTATATTTATTTTGAGAAAATTAATTTTTTCACTGAACAATTAGTGCATTTTTACTGAATAATTAGTGACTTTTCACTCTTCAATTAGTACACATTGCAATGACAGGCATTACTAATTGCTTAGTGAAATTTCACTAATTTCACAAGGGGACAATTTCCACTAATCAAATTAGTAGTTTTCTACTAATCGTGAGTGGCCGACTTCTCTCTAATTTAATTAGTGAAATTTCACTATCAATTAGTGAAATTTCACTAATTCAGATTTAGAGAGAACCCTACTTGTTTATACGGTAGTCTCAGATGAGGTGGGGAAGGGGGGCAGACAGGGGAATCAAATGCAAATGATCGCAGATAACAGCTAGTATAGCATTGTATATTATGTATAATAATTATTATTATATATGTATATCAATGCATGCATTTTTAATACATTTATATATAGATAATGAAAGTCAATAAAGAGACAAAACTTAAATCAGGCCTAAACCTTATTTTCAAATAAGATTTTGCCTTTAAATTCAGTTCCTTGACATAATGATTTGTAACCCAAAATGTGACTAAAATAAACTACAAGTGACTATAGTATATTAATAATATGTCTAATGTTCTTTTGAATTCAAAAGAGTTCGATGCAGTTTATAAGAATTCCAGGAGAATTCTAACAAATTCAGAATAAATCCCAAAAATAAAACAATGAATTCAACTTGAAAGTTTTGACGCTCAACTCTTCTTTATGGAATTTTGAAATAATTGCAATCCAACTCTTCATTTTGCTCATTTAAAATGACTGTTTGATAAGTGCTAATTGACGGTAAAAACTGAGTAAAAAAATATTTGTCAAAGAATTGGATATATTAAAAACCGTTAACTTTATGTAGGTTTTTCTATAGCAGAAAATCATTTATTGTCATTAGGGTTATTGAAGCGTTTATGCACTCGTCTACTACAAAAAATATGTTTAGTTAACATATAAAAAGTACATTAGGGAGTTCTTAAAATTAAAAATCACTTCTCATAATTTGTATTGATTCATGAGAAAGATGCTTTCTGCGTAGAAACGTTGAATTCAGCTAAAGATATTAGAAATGAACAAGCTAAACAAAACAAATATGAATCTTCTATTTCTTTCTGCAGAATGCAGTTCACAGCCTGACGTGAAACCTACTAGCGAAAGTAATCCTGGCCGTTATTCTTCTTCTTCTTCTGCTCGACAACAAAATTCGCCTGACCGGATTTCTCTAGAGGAGGCTCCTTTTCGTGGCAGGGCCAGGTTTCCTGCTAGCAGGAGTCCTAATGGCGAACGTAAGCCTGGTTCTCCTTCTGCCAGACAATATTCACCTGGCCGGACATCCTTACAGGAGCCTCCACTTCGCGCCAGATCCATTTCTCCTCTGAGAAGGCTTCCTTCAGATCGAGTACTTGGATGTACAATAGAAGAACTTGGATATATTCGGCTCATTCCTCGCACAAATCGAAACCAGCAATTTGAATTTCGGAGATACGTTATTCCTGCCGGTATGCCAATTAAATTTCTAGTAGAACTGAATAGATATGTGCCATTGCCAACCCGAGAATATATTGTATTAGCAACATCCAATGATGATATTTGTGCAATATTGGATGTTAGTGGGACTCTTCGTGGAATTTATAGGACAGATAGATACAGTTCACGAATAAAAATAAATATGATAAGCGGCGCAGTTGATAATTTAACTCCGGATGAAAAAAGGGATTGTCCAGTAGGCAAAAGTCAAGCAATCTTCTCAAGCAGTTTTATTAAAGCAACTGCAAATTACGATTCACTACAGTGTGAACTGACTCCCAATGTCGAACGTAATCCTAGTTCTTCTTCTTCTGCCAGACAACATTCACCTGACCGGACAGCTTTGCAGGAGCGTCCACTTTGTTCCAGGTCCATTTCTCCTCTGAACAGGCTTCCTTCAGATCGAGAACTTGGATGTACAATAGAAGAACTTGGATATCTTCGGCTTATCCCTCGCACAAATCGAAACCAGCAATTTGAATTTCGAAAATACGTTATTCCTGCCGGTATGCCAATTAAATTTCGAGTGGAACTGAATAGATATGTGCCTGTGCCAACCCGCGAATGTATTGTATTAGCAACATCCAACGATGAAATTTTTGCAATATTGGATGATAGTGGTACTTTTCGTGGAATTTATAGGACAGACAGAAATCATTCGCGAGTAAAAATAAATATGGTAAGCGGCACAGTTGATAATTTGTCTCCAGATGAAAGAAGGGATTCTCCAGTAGGCAAAAGTAAACCAATCTTATCAGGAAGTTTTATTAAAACTTCTGCAAATTACGATTCACTACAGTCTGAACGCAATCCCAATGTCGAACGTAATCCTAGTTCTCCTTCCTCCGCCAGACAGTCTGGGTCTTCTGCGGGCAGGCCTTTCCCTCATGAAATACTTGGATATGCACTTGCAAAGCTTGGATATATTCGGCTTATTCCCCAGACAAATCAGAACCGGCAATTCGAATTTCGGAGATATGTTATTCCGGCCGGTTTGCCAATTAAATTGCGATCAGAAACGAATAGATATGTGCCCGTGCCAACCCGAGAACATATTGTTTTATCAACATCCAATGGTGAAGTTTTTGCAATACTGGAGTATAGTGGGATTCTTCTTGGATTATATATGGCAGATGCATATAGTTCGAGAGTAAAAATAAACATGATAAGCGGTGCAGTTGACGATATGACCGTAATTGAAATGAGGGAATGTCCTGTAGGCGTACGTCACCCAATCTCTTCACGTTCGTTTAAAGAAGTTGTTTCCAATGAAGATACTCTACAGTATGTGCATTATTGATTCAATAGAAAAAAGATGAACTAAAATATAATATTCTTTGTAATCCTTACTTTGTTCCATTTTTTTGCTTCCTTTGCTTCCTTTATTTCATAATTTGCTAATCCCCACAAGGCCATTCAAATTTTTTGTTCTTAGAATATTTAAACGGCGATACCACGCTGAAAACACCAGTTCCCGTTAGATCACTGAAGTTAAGCAGTGTTGGGCGCGGTTAGTACTTGGATGGGTGACCGTTCGGGGAATACTGCGTGTTGTTGACCCGTCGTGGGTGTGGTGGACCCACACTGGTAGTATTTATCCACCTAGAAACACTACCTGAATCGGGTAGTGAGGCAATGAACTTTCGAGTTCGAAATGCTAATCAATTTTTTTTTTTAGAATATTTAAAATGACAACAGGATTTTCAAGTACCAACAGAATTTTCATCATTTTTCAACTACAGTGTATACTTTATACAGATATTAATTTTGTAGTGCAGTCGCGCAGCCTCATTATCCACGCGGAACGACGGACACAGTGGGACGAAATCAAATAACATCATAAACGATAACTTTTAGGAAGAAATTTTTTCAAATTTTGAATTCTGTTTCAATCGGAAAATTTGGTTACTTAATCCACAACTGATATGTGGAAGCAATTTTTGAATTGTTGTTATTTAAAATTTTAAATCAATGCAAATAATGAACAAATGTTGATTCTTCTTTTTCGTCTATCATTTGGTGAACAATCTTCCGACTTTCAGTATCTTTTGGATACAATGCGCAGGAGTGTGTGCCAGGTAAGAATGATTCATAAGTAATATTATTTGATATAAAAAAATTATAATATCAAATAAAATTATATTAGCATTATCGAGTATTCGATTTGAAGGTAATATTTTGAAAAAAAATGTCTTGCTTTTATCAACACTGTGTAGTGGATCATAAAAAGGTGTCATTCGATATTATTTATTATTAATTTTATAAGCAAAAAACTAGGACCGTCTGAAAATATAATTCACGAAAGATTACGAAAGACTCGAATTTTCTCTGCCTTGTGATGTATACGTAATTTTTTCAATATATAATTCATTATTTGATCAATTTTTGTATATCATTTTTTTTAAGAAATTAACAAATAGCATCACGATCACGCACGTTTCTAAAATATGATCAATATTAGGACAGAAATAGAACACTTAAATTTTTAGTACAAAAATTAATTTTTAACTAAAGGAATACTTAAGGAATGATTAAGTTTGAGCAAAGTAGTGTAATTTTCAAACAAAAAGGATCAATTTTCAATGGAAAATTTTATAGTTGTTGTTTTTGAACGTTTTGTAAGAAATTTTTACAAATTTGATATGGTTTAGGTCATTACAGAATATCCTAATTATTCTAAGGTATTTCAAGCATTTTTCGAAGATTTTACATGATTTTTCGCGATTTCACACATTTTAAAATATTTCTTGTGCTGCAAAGTTTTTAAGAGATTTGTAATGTAGATCAGATGATTTATTATATAAAAAAATATCGCATGACAGAAAGAAGGACTCTTTTTAGAGACATGTACTTTTAATCTTATTACACATTGAGAAACTCATGTAATTTTCTTACTGAATAGTGAATAGATTCCAATTCCATTTTTGTTATCAGCACACTTTTATTCATATAAGTACACAAATGTTGTCAGCCACCTCAACAGTTTAATAATCAGATAGTAGTAATGCGAGTGACGAACTATTTGGTAGAACGGAAAAGTTTTAGTCGTGGTTTCATTCAAAAAGTTAAATTTTTTTTCAAATAAGGCAAAAAATTCGCACGATCAAATGTGATTCCTTTAAATTTAAAATTAAATATGTTTTTTATTCCAGAAATAATTTCAAATTTCATTTTTACCCAAAATTTTCAATTTAAGAAAATTATCTATTTTAAGTGTCACGATTCTCTGCTGCCGTTGTATCGAACTCTTAGTTTCAGTCCAGTTTCGGAGGTTCCCTGCAAATAGCCTTGACCACAGTTCGGGGGAATCCAAATGTAAATATCCGGGGCCGCCTAACCTTTTCCAATTGGAATGCAATATTGCACAATATACTCGACTGAGTACTCGTGCGAGCCGACCCTTCTTCCGAGAAGAAAGTCGCAACCGTCTCTCGCCCTGCCTCCTGAGAAACTGTGTGGACTAGCAGTTCTAGGAAGGCCCAGTCCGGGGGGACAGAATCCGAGAGTTGGGTGTAACTGGCAATTACATTACAAAGACAGTGTATTATGGTTCCTGAAGCTGCTTGCTTTCTGCGTACCGAAAAAATGGAAAAAATGAATAAATTTTACAAACCGTAAATTCCCCTTCATTGTGACCGAAAAATGCTCCAAAAAATAAAAAGTAGCAAATCAAATTGCCGAATGTTAAGAGTAATATTTTTTGGGTCTCGTTTGAGCAGCCGAGCTGTAAGGACGTGTTTGTTGTTGCTCCATCTTAAGCTGAGAGTTTAAAGTGTCTGACTTGCGCTTAAAATTTTTCCCAGTGCTGCGATGCCGTGATATTACACTTGGTTTTACTGTTGTGAGTCTAAACTTGGGGGCGGATATTCATACGGAATATACATTATTCATGTGCAAAGAGCTTCTAGGTTTGCTGTACTTTTGACGCCTGCTCGTATGTTGAGGTAATAAATCTTTCGCACCCGCGCCTTAATATAGCGACCGACGAGCAGATGCAGAGCTTGATGTCAAGCCTGAAAGAACAGCTCAAAGCTGAAATACATTCGGTAGAAAAAATATCCTAGAAAGCACCTCAGCAGGCTTACAGAGATGTGAAGCCAAAATAGATGCTGTAGAAAAGGAGAATGCCGATCTCAAGATGGAGATCGCAAAGCAGGCTCAACAGCTAGATAGGCTTACAAGAAGAAACAACCCGATACTTTTTGGCATGTATGATAGAGCCAACGGAAGCACCACTTGCGCTGAACGAAAAAGTGCAAAATCTACTCGGAACCAAAATGGGTATAACTCTTAACCGGGAATCGATTGATGGAATTCCCCGCCTTGGTGAATTTAACTCTGGCAAACTGAGTCCTGTTTTGCTTTCTCTTTGTTCAGAGTCGATGAGGCATGGTATCCTTTAAAATCATTCAAAACTTAAAGGAACATATATTTTCAGCGAGCATGACTCGGACCCTGACTTTGTTGAAATCCGCAAAGCTCTGCGCCAAGAAGCAGCTAAACTGAAAACGCAGGTATGAAAACTCGTAGAAGTGGCAACCGCCTGTGAGTTAACAATAAGCGCTGTTCAGCAAGTGCGTGTCCCATCGATGCCTCAATCGTTTGCTTGGCCAGTTTTGCTGCGTGTGATGGTGCATTATCATGAAGCAAAATCACTTTGTGTTGCCTTTTTTGATATTTCCATCTTCTGGATTTTTCTTGTGGCTTTTAAACGTATGGGGACGGCGTCTCGTGTCAAATTTAATTGATCCGCGAGTTGCTGTTGCGTTTGAGCATCATGCCCATCCAAAAATGCTTGCAATTCGCTGTCTTCAAACTTTTTTGATGGTCAATACTGTTGTATTATACCTGTATTGTTGTGAGTTGAAAATTTTTGTCAAAGATGTCAACAAGGAGATGGGGCCAACAAAGCAGTTTGACGGTAACTACATTGACAGCTACGGCCATGCATGGACAAATTCCGGTTAAATATTTACAGATCTGATAAAAGCAGGGTTACATAGTAATGATAACGCCTGATTAGTAAATATGAATACAGCTGCTACGCTACAGCTACATGCTACAGCTGGGTAGTATGACGTCCGAAAGGAAGATAGCCATCACCAACCTTTCTAAACCCGATTTCTGAAAGGAAAAGGAGGGGTGATTCTCAAGACGCGGGCTCTCTTGCCAAATATGTGAGCAGAGCAACTCCTGCAGGATCTGGGCAGCGCACAGACTGACTGAATGGATCTATTATGTAAAGGGCAGGAGTTCCAACCTTTGGTTCTGCGGGTGTTTCATGAAATAGATAGATGTGCAAGTCGAGTATTGGTGTTTTTATTGGAATATCAGTGGTTATAATAATTTGTGTAACTTTGATATAAAGCAGAAAGCCTACTCAACTAGTCATTGTGTTATTTGCAAAGGTGAGTCATGGCTCAAAAACGCATCTATGAAACTACCGAAATTTTTAGTTGGTTACGCCACTTATTACTCCGTAGCTGTCAACGAAAAACGTAAGTGCCGTGGCAGTGGAGGAATAGTTACATTAGTCTAAAACTGCGCTGACTATTCGCATTCTGAACTAGAAATCAGTAATTTGTGGTTATTCGTGAAATTGACCTTTGAAAATTCCTTCACTCTACATATAGGTAATATATATTTTCCCCCATCAGCTCAGACAACGTAAACAAATTTTTGTATTAATTGGTGATTTTAATGCTCGTGTAGGAATCCTAAATACTTGAAGTTGATAAAAGATGAAAAAAATTGGTGGAATCCCTTATATTATGCGACCTAGCACTCTGCAATGGTCGTAATTTTCTGACAGGCTGAGTCAATTTACCTACCTACCGAAAAGAGGTTGCAGTACTATTTATTTACGTTGGTTAGTTATCGATTGCGCAAATCTTGTTAGCGATTACTCTGTGCACAATATTTCGGACCAATCAAATCATTTACTTGTTGCTATCGATTTCAATATTGTGCTTAAGGGTTCTAGGGATAAAGAGCCTACCACATTTGGCGGCGTATCCATGTCTGTAAAATGAATCACGAGGGAGCGAACACCTTTTATGCTGCGTTGTCAAATTTACCGCTTATACTCAATAATGATGTTAACGCTGATTTTTTGTATAATGAATCAATTTCCTCAATGAAGCAGTGCGCTCGTCCAGCTAAGCTTCAGGCCCAACTGAATAACCTGGGTGTGAGTGGAAAAATTATTATGATTTTGGTCTCATTTTATATCAACGCTGGTGAAAGGGTAAAATGTGGTGATTCCTACTCGGAAATAGTCGAGGTGACGCCGGGGGTTCTACAGGGTGACAGCTTCAGAAAGCTTCAGCTTTTGGCACGACGCTCGCGACAAACTAAATGTTCTGGAGGAGTATTGCGATCAGAATGTCCTTCAGATAAAGCCAAAAAAAAATTGTTCCTTCTTATAGAGCCGGTAAGTTGAAAAAACTTCACCCACTTATGCGGAAAAATTATTCCATTCTTGAATTATTAACACCTACACGTACCTCGAAACCCCGTTTTCGACAACCGATAAATTTATAGTGGCCAAAGACCATTTTGGCAGGAAAGGGACGATACCAATTTATAGACCTAGAAACACGCCTGCGCACTTCATCCGAGTGCAAATGGGATTAGATTAGCTACGCGTCCAAGCGTTCGAACGCGCCTATAATTGGTGTATTTCTCTAACTAATACGAAGAATGACTAAGATTTGTCTCACGAACTTCTGCGAGTTGGACCAGGCTAGTGCCGCAAGTATAGAATTTGATTGGGCTTCGCAATTTGAGTCCCCCACTACAGGATCAGGACGCTACAGAAATTAAAGTGTCCAGGTCATGAACCGCACCCTTAAGAATTATAAGTGTCCAATCCGCACCCGGATTGGTCTAACCTAAAACATTCCAAACCCTGGTCGTTTCATCTATTTTTGGTTTTTTGTGAGATTGAAGTTTGGAACAATTGAAACAATGCACCCTCTGAACCACTTTAGTTCTCTATCTCGGATCATTTATCAATCCGAAGGTAGCAAACTAAACAAGACAGAAACTGGCACTAAAATAGACTATTTATGAGATCATATTACAACGCTCAAAAAAGGATCCCAGATAAAAATGAATGCCTAGTTTTTACTGTGTAGCAGAAGTCCGATCTAAACCCAACACTGACACAATTCAACATTTTTACTCATATCTGGGAAACGCGAGAAGATTTCTGGAATTTTCTAGGTATAAATCCAAAATATGAAATTCCCAGGGTAGCATAAAGACACTTCTGTGAATGGCTGCAGAATTAGTGTAGATCACATAAGTTCCAATTTCCAACGTTTAATGAAAAGATTTGAATGAAGACGAAAATGTTACGAAATTGCCTGTTTCGAACTTCATACATATCACTCCAAAATTTTCTCGAATCTAAAAAAATGCGTCATTTTGTTTAAAAAAATGATATTTAGGTGTTCCGCAAGCCCGATGAATTTTAACACGTATTTCACATAAGAAAAAAAAACGTTTTTGTAAATTTAATTCAGAATCCCACATATCAAGTTAATCGAGTGGAACCTGAACATTTTCTTCCTTCTTCACAATTAGCACAATTATACATGAAATACTACTTTCTACGCATGATTAGATGTTTACATACATTGTTCAAACAATCTGTTATTAACAATATTCGTTCAGACTAATGCTCAAGGTAGCCAACTATCTAGAACCCAAAATTCGGGACGGCCGGTCCTTACCACTGAAGACCTTTTTTTTTAGGAGAAGGTTTTTGGAACAAACGTGTAGAAACTAACCTCCATAGCATGAGTAGTTCTCGTACATGTTGCCCGACGTATCAATACTTGTCATTTTGGGTCCAGATAGTTGGCTACCTTGGCACAGTAAATGCGGGACATGCGGGAGGCTACCGCAATTTTCCGGGACACTTTGCGGGACAAGTTTCAAAGCAGGACAAAAGGTACTAATGCGGGACCGTCCCGGCGAATGCAAGACGCTTGGTTACCTTGCTAATGCTAGGAAGTTGCGGTTTTTCCTGTAAACTTCTGCTTATGTCGACTCATCAATTGGAGCGCGGTAATCATTAATTAAAGTCGACAAACATAATTTCTTGAACAATTTGTTATTGTTTGTAACTATCTACCCTTAGTGTTATCTTAAAGAGTTATGGTAATTCTAGGTAAATTTGCGGTTAAATTTACTACACTCAAAGTACCATTTTCCATGTTAAGAACAAGGGAAAAAACTTCACGCAAGTAGGTGGAGGGGTGGGGGGTAGTATCTATGTAGTATGTAGTAAGTATGTAGCTCCAAAGTCCAAGGTTTTTCCAGAAGAATCATTCCTTTCGTGCTTTAATATCCTTCTTATGAAAGAACTCTATGGGGAGAGTTTTCTTACTTAATCTAACTCTTGTAGTAAGCTTCGGTCTTCTCAAGCTAAGCTATTAAAATTTATAGCTTTTTCGAAACGGTGCAGGGAAAAAAATATCGTCCCATAATTTTTACGAATGAAAAACCATTTCGGAACATCTAAATCCAAATAAATTCTACATAAAACATGTTTCCTTCTCTTGGAAGAAAAAATACACCAGACGAAATTTGTCTTGCCCACTACATTCAAAAAACTATTAAAACTTCACCTTTACCTACTACACACCACTAACACAGAACACAGTAAGATCATCTCTAACCAGCCTCTCAGCAATGAAATAATTTCAGCCTTATCTGAAGGACATAATTTTGCAGTAATTCATTCCAAAATCTCGGAATATAAACATATAAACACTATAATATAAACATTTCCAACCAAAAAACGAATAACATACATCGTAGGACGGGCAACATCTTACGCCAAGCACAAGTTCGCTCCTCAAACTTAACAAAACCAGAAAAAAAACAATAATTGAAGGACTCAGTTGGAACAAAGACATCATGATATAACCTGCGGACTAAGGCAACACAACGGTAGTAATGGATGAAGAAGACTAAAACAACTGAATCATGGACCTCCTAACTGACGATACACATAAAAAATCGACTCCCAAAAATCCACAAAAACAACACTTCACTCAGACCGATCTTCAGTGCAATAAACTCACCAACTTACAACCTAGCACGCTTCCTTGCCAAAGAACTGAATCCTTTCACAGGAAACTCTATCACTCACGTCCAAAAATCTTTTCACTTTATGAAAAACTTACAAACGGATTCACATTGAACCGCAAGACATCCAAGTGAGTTTCTACGTAGTATCTCTCAATACGGAAGTGCCAATCTCTGATACAATTTTTATAAACCATCTAGAAACTAAAATCTTCAACCAATCCCTCACATACAGATACCTACGTGCCTCCCTCCGCCAACACCCATCTCAAAAGCAATCAGTAATCAACTCCTTTGCATGTAAAGCTGTCTCCATGACAGATCAAGATAAATTAAACTAGCTGCGAATTCGATCTCGAGTGTTTCCACTTTGTTTGTATTTATAATTATATGGTGCTCATTTCACTAGCACTCTGCTTTCCATTAGCAAATGTATTTGCTTCCTCATAGAGGAAGCGTTAGTTTTTTGTTTCAATCATAGATAAACCAAAGTCTTTATTTTGATGAATCTAAAAATAGAAATTTACAAAAAATGATAATTTTTGAGCTAGTAAAGGAAAGGGAAAAGTTCTGTCGCATCCTATCCCTTTCCCAGCTTTATGATTTCTTTACAAAAATGGTCAGTATTATTTTCTTTGAAAATTTATGAGCAAAAAGTATTTTCTATTCATGCGTCAACTTTGAATTATGTCAATGAAAGAAGTTTTTCGGTTTGAAACAGATGACTCAAATATTATAAATGAGTATAACTTCCTTAATCTTCAATAAAGTGTATTAACATTATAGATTAATCGATTTGCCTCGATTCAAGGAATTTTTTCCCGTTCTGGCATCAATTATGAATTATGTTAGTAAGAAAAGTATTGCTATAAAAAAACGTATTTTTAAATATTATGCATTACCATAGCTCCCCTACGCTTTAATGAAATGTATGAATCAATCTATTCGTCTCAAACCAAGGAATTTTTATGTGCTTGCATCAACTATGAATTATATTAGTGAAAAAAGTTTTAGTGTAAAAACCCGATTTTTAAAATATTATTAAGTGCTAAAAGAAATGCGGTAAATATTTTTAGAAATCCCTTTGTCAGTTTCAAGATATTAGTCGGGAAAATATGCCCTCCAAATTTCATCAATTTATCTGCAACCGTTTTCAAGTTATCGTCTTCACAAAAAAGTGTGACATCCACACATCCAAACATACACACACACATATCCGGACAATTGCTTAGAACATTGTATTAGACAAGCGTTTCATATTGAATTGTATATGGTATCAACATTAGTGGTGTTTAAAATGATTTATTTTACTACCATCCCCCTAGTTTTGTGAAAAATCACCCCGTCCCCTCTCTTTTATGAGCATTTTGGGCTCTAAAGTGTGATGTTCGCGAGTGGGAGAAGTTTGTGTAAGAAAAAACTATGCAATGTTTATAAACCTGTTTGAGGATAAGTACATTAAAGGACAGGTCACTGAGAATAAATAGCTGCGAATTTCTTTCGTTGTATTGCACTCATCGCTCTCAATTGAGCACAATACATCAAGAAGTGTGCTTGCCCACAACCGAAACGTTTTCGAACTTAATTAGAAATTGTGAGTTTGATCTGTTGAAAGGTGAGATGATGATGCAGAACTCTTGTTTGACCCGCGGTTTCCTTTACCATATTTTAATGACTGCGATTTGCCATTTTACTTTGAATTCGAAGAATCCATTAACTGCAAGGAATGATAAGAAGGAGACTCTGTCGTATCACCTAGTGATTTCTCCCAGTCACGTCGAGTTTGTGAGTGCAGTAAGTTGGTCAGATGAAAGACTAAGAAATGTGACCAATGTTCGACTGGACATTTAAGCGCGTTGAGAGCCTCTAGGTTTTCTTCAGCAGTATTAACTAGATCCTTCAAATTCGAAGCTGATTCTGACCTTAGAGGCTTTAACGAAAACAGAATAGACAAGTGAGAATTTATCAATATTCTCTTATTTTCATAACGTTTTACTAACAAAACCCACGCACGCTTATAATATTTGTTTGTAACAGGAATGTTTTTCAGGAGCTGAGCCGGCTCTGCTGTAAAATTTGTTTCCAAATGATGTAATTTAACAACATCTGCGATTTCTATATTTTCAGCTATCAGTGATTTAAACAAGTCCGAAAAATTCGACCACGCGGTATAATTCCCAGAGAACGTTGGCAAGGTAATTTTTGGAAAAGACCTTGTAGAAGATGATGAGACATGCTGATTAACGCTTATTGAAGAGTTAGATGCCTGCACACAGGCAAGAGCGTCGATTGCATCGAAGAATTTGCCCTTAGCAACTTGATACCATTCTTCTGTTTGGGTGAAGATGTCATCCTTAAAATATATGACTTCTCCCTCCAAAGGCACTGGAACTTCAAGTAATTTACTTCGAGCGTCTCTAATCGTGCCCGGAGCATACCGCACGTGTGTACCGTAGGAACCGATTGGAACGAATTTTTTATTCGAATTGCAAGTTTCACTTGCTTGAGAAGGCATAGCTCAGCTTGTGTTTTAGACATTTTGAATGACCGAACTTTTTACTGACACGAAAAATAATTAAATTACTTAAAAGCTTTGAACGAAATGTCTCAATGTTGTCACTGGTGATAAAATGTTTGAATCGTCGTCCCGAAAGTTGATTGATGCAATCATGCGAAGTGTGATTTTTTACTCGAGACTAACACACTAACACGAATGGATGCTAATCATAGTTAAAAAATAAAAGAGATGGATGACGTGATCGAACTGTCCGTCTCGAAAGTGTTTTGTGATATTCAAGAACTGAATTAATAAATTCTATGAATCACCACAATCGTAGCGAAATATAATTGAAGTTAATTATCGAGAGTCATTGCGTAAATTTCACTCAAAACACGAATCGTCCCGTGTGATTGATATATGTAAACATTAATCAGCTGCCAAGGGTATAAGCCTGCCGAGAAATTATGTACACGGACTCGAAGTGTTACACAATTGTTGAGAAAAAACTGTCGAAACCACAAAAAAAAGGATGAGAATTTAATATACGTTACTCCCTTTAGGTTTCCTCGCTGCATGCATGATTTGGATGAAGCTTCTTATTCCCGTGTACCTTGAACTTCACTATAAAATTCACAACAATTCTCTTTTGTCACTCCAAATAATCCTGGGAGGTTTCACTGAGTAAAAAAGCTGTCTGGATATCATTGTTTCACGATGCACACATATTATTTGCACTCGCGAACTACGCAGAAAGTACGATTCACTTTATCCGGCTCGAAGGACCAAAAATGGTCACGAGTGAAAGAAGTTTGTGTAAGAAAAATCTATGCAATGTTTATAAACCTTTTTGAGGATAAGTACATTGAAGAACAGTTCACTGAGAATAAATGATAGAACTGAATTAATTTTATTGTTAACAAAATTGCTCAAAAAATCGAACTTGTATATATTTAAATCATTTCTAAAATTCATATACATTTAATTTGAACTTGTCTCCCGACACGACGAGACAAGTTCTCAATTTAACGTTTGGACGACGACTGAAAATTCTTACAAGAGGTACGAAAGGCTCTCACTCACACAAGGAATATGACTCAACGATAGTAAAATAAGGATAAAAGAAGAAACCGATGATACTTCAAAATTAGAATTCCATTATAATGTAAACATATGAAATTAGAGTCTAAAATGAAGAGTCGATGTTAAATACGTGAAAACAGTGACATTTCATCATTTGAAATTATTCTTGATTCAATATTGTATTTAAAAAAAACGAATTACGCAGAATAAAAGTAAAATCTGTATTTAGCCAACGGCTATGTTACTTTCGAGTGGGAGCACAAATTTACGTCGGGTTCGGTATCAGCTTCACAACCCGGCCTAAAAAAAGAAAATTCTAGTATGAATTGAAAGCTCCAACCAGCCCGAAAGTTTAAATTGTAAATTATAAAAATTTCCAGGATATCAGGAAAATTACAAACAATTTTCTCTTCTACCCATTATATACATTGTAAGGTGACAAAAACGAAACGTGTTCATACTGTGTCGCTTGAAATCTATTCATTTACACTTTTAATATTTGTTAATTATATTCAGTAAATAACTTTTAAATAATCCTAAAAAGCTGTTCTATCTACGAACGTTTTTTCTCAAATAATCGGTATGGAGCTATTTTTCAATGCAAAAATTTTAAATTATGGGAATTGTGATTACATTCGAAAGATTTCTTCAATGTTCAAATATTTTTCCTACAATTAAAACGTAGTGCTTGTAAAATTAAAATAGTTTTAAAAGAATTTATATTTGGTTCATTATAAAAAAAACTATGAGCGTATGTCGATATAATTTTTCAGATGGAAATACTATTTCCATAAAAATGAAAATTTGATTAGGGCTGATTTCACCAGCTCTAATTAAGTACAGGATTAGCTAATCATGATTATTCTTTAATCGAGGCTCTAATCATGATTAAATTGTAATGCGTTTCACCATGGACATTTTAACTCTGATTAGCTCATCATATACCCTTTTCGTGGTAACTCTGATATTCTCTCATAATGGCGATTCTGATTGGCCGCTACAAGAAAAACGCTTAAGTTTCTTGCGCGCGCACGTACAAGCTGACGACATTAACCAAGTCATGTGACATCCAGCAGAAGTCTTTTTTGTCAAGAAGTGATATAATTTTGCGTGGATGTAATATATTGAAATAATGTTACAAATTTCCATCACTATTTCAGTTCAAAAAATAATACTGTGAATTATAAAGGCATTAATAGTGATTAATCAAAGATGCTCAGAAATATTTGATGCATATATGAAAAAAATACACGAAAGAAGTTTCCTGATGCGCACTGCGAGGTTACATTGGTTAGGTACTTATTTTCAGCACTGCAAACTGCAAAATGAATTTATGCGAATGAATTCTTATTTTTTTAATTTATGTATTTTACATAGGCATTGTTTCTAAGAATGAACTATCTCTTCCAATAATGTGAAAGAAACTGTACAGTTTCTTTCACATTATTTTTCTTACCTACATAGGTAAGAAAAGTTTGGTTATTGGAACACAATGAACACTTTACGGACGCCTCAAAGATATTTTGGCTTCATAGTTTCTTTCATCTACATATTGATAAAAACAAAAGCGTAGATATGATGAAAATTATTATGAAAATGATCCACATTCGCTCTGAACATGCTCCAAATGCTGAAGTGCAAACTTCGATTTTGAGGCTCTGTTCTGCCAACCAACGTTAATCGTCGATTAACTCCCTTAACCGGCCAAAATCGACCGGTTAAGTTAAACAGTGATTAACTCTCTTTAATCGTACTTTCGAAGATGGTGGAACGCAAGGTACTGATTAAATTAAAGTAATCGAGGATTAACATCTTAATCAAATTATTTAATCTGATGATTTCTTCGAAACTTAACGTATTGACTAAATTTTTACATAAAACCTTTTACCTTCCATTCGAGACCAGAATTTCTTAATTAAAATGATCGTAATAAAGAATGTAACATGATGTCATTATCTGCGAAGGACAATCTTGACACTAATAAAGTCGTTATTTCACATGTTTGTGAGATAACGGCTACTTATGTATATATTTGTACTCTGATGGTGCAATGGAATATTCCTTAGATACAGTTAATAACCAAATTATTCACTGAAGCATTAATCAGTTTGTTCTCTACTTTGCAAAAATGCGGATGGTCTGTACTTTTGTTTTCACTCTGGCGGTCATGGTTAACTCTATTGGTGAATATAATGATACAATATAATATATCTGTAATTCTTGTTATATTTCATATAATACATGCACGAATATGGCTATTTATCAGGCCTGTAGAGCGAGCCTAAAGCGCCCCTTTCCAGCTTATAGACATATAATAGCCATTTATATATTTACACTGTAAAAACTAGAGATCTCTTTTTTTATGGTATTTTTTTCGCGTTTCATTTTTGAAAAGCATAACTTTATGCTGTTATTATCAGCGTAAAAAGAAATGATACTGGGTTCCCATCAGCGGTATCATTTAAGTACCACTTGATACTAACCTTCTCAGTCTTATAGTTTTTACGGTCCATGACGTCAAAATTTATGACCTCATAGATATACATGGCCATTACATACCTACGACCTTGAAAAGCGTCATTTAAAGTCGGTTCCTCGACATAATAATTTTTAATCCAAAATGTGAGTGAAACAAATCGAAATGACTAACGCATGTTAATAATATGTCTAATGTTCTTTTGAATTCAAAAGAGTTTGATGCAGTTTATAAGAATTCCAGGAGAATTCTAACGAATTCAGAATGAATCCCAAAAATAAAACAATGAATTCAACTTGAAAAGTTCTAAAGCTCGACTCTTCTTTATGGAATTTTGAAATAATTGCAATTCAACTCTTCATTTTGCTTATTCAAAATGATTGTTTTTCAAGTGTTAATTGACAGTAAAAACTGAGTGAGAGCATATTTGCCAAAGAATTGGATATATTAAAAACCGTCAACTTTATGTAGGTTTTTGTATTGCAGAAAATCGATTATTGTCATGACGGTTACTAAAGCATTTATGCCTTCGTCTTCTACAAAAAATATGTTCAATTAACCCTCAAACGGCACACTTCAACCCAGCATACGTAAACGGCACACTAGTGTGAATTGGGATTTTGTGATTTCAGCTGAATATTTTAAGATAAAAATAACAAAAAAAAAATGATTTTCCAAAATTAAAGGTATTGAAACGAAGCTGACGCGATTCTCTATTTAAATAGATGTTCTTACATGAAAGAATATGCCAATCCGATGAAATTATATTAAGTATTTTTCCCGATGTGTCAGATTTACGGTATTTTCGTATGTAGTATATCACGAGTGCAAGGACAGGACACATTGTTATTTTGAAGCATACGAGCATATTATTGCATTAATAGTGTTTTTCATGTCAATGTTTGGAAGAATTCATTTTATTATGGCTTTGTGAAGCTCTCCATGTGACTAATTGGCAAAAAGATTGATCAGTGAAGTGTGTCAGGGCGGTGATGTGCGATGTGAGGGTTTGTTAGGAAAGAGTAAAAGCACATAGAATATTTAGAGAAAAGAACAAAGTTTTATTACCTATTTTTAGAAAAAATAAACATTATTATATTGTGAAACTATTACTCTTATGAAAAACATCATTGAACATTATTCATTAAAGCCAATGCAGTCAACGCAGACAGAAGCTCTGTGATCGACGCACATCGTTTTCAGACTCCTCTGCTAGTGCCTGTAGAACAGTCCTAAAACTTCCCAAACTGTAACGGCGTCCTTACTCCGCGGTTCTTAATATAAAAAAAAGGATTGTTGAAAAAATATTATCATATCAATTTAGAGTCTAACAATAGTGAGTAATTGTAAAATTTGTGCTTTTCATGCAATATTTTTACTGGTATATGAAATGTTATTTATTATTGTTTATAATTTTTCTTTCTATTTATAGACATATTTACGAACAAATTAACTTACCTTTTTATGAAAGATCTTGTTTCAGCCACAGAAACAACGTTTTACAATTTTTCATAAAATGCGACTTGGCACCTTCTAGCGGCACACTGGTGCGAATTTGCATCACTTGAAACTTTTACAGTGTCTCACTCGGCTGTTCGCAGGCGGATGAATATCTAATTACGCGTCATGTATTTGTGGGTGTATGGACATATTTAACGTAGTATGGAGAGACCTTGAAAATAGTTCTAGAAAAAACATGAGCCCTTGGAAATTTTTGCTGGTGCGAATTCGCACTAGTGTGCTGTTTGAGGGTTAACATAAAAATGTACGGTGGGGAGTTCTTATAATTGAAAATTACTTCTCATAAGTTTTATTGATTCATGAGGAAGATGCTTTCTGCAAAGAAACGTTGAATTCAGCTAAAGATATTAGACATGAATAAGCTAAACAAAACAAAAATGAATCTTCTACTTCTTCTTGCAGAATGCAGTTCACAGCCCGACGAGAAACCTACTAGCGAAAGTAATCCTGGCCGTTCTTCTTCTTCTGCTGCTCGACAATAACATTTGCCTGACCGGATTTCTCCAAAGGAGGCTCCTATTCGTGGCAGGTCCAGAGTTCCTGCTAGCAGAAGTCCTAATGGTGAACGTAATCCTGGTTCTTCTTCTGCCAGACAACATTCACCTGACCGGACATTTTTCCAGGAGCCTCCACTTCGTGCCAGATCCATTTCTCCTCTGGGCAGGCTTCCTACAGATCGAGTACTTGGATGTACCATAGAAGAACTTGGACATGTTCGGCTTATTCCTCGCACAAATCGAAACCAGCAATTTGAATTTCGAAGATACGTTATTTCTGCTGGTATGCCATTTAAATTTCGAGTAGAACATAATAGATATGTGCCCGTACCAGCCCGAGAATATATTGTATTAGCAACATCCAATGATGATATTTCTGCAATATTGGATTATAGTGGGACTCTTCGTGGAATTTATAGGACAGATAAATATAATTCGCGAATAAAAATAAATATGATAAGCGGCGCAGTTGATAATTTGACTCCAGATGAAAAAAAGGATTGTCCAGTAGGTAAAAGTCAAGCAATCTTCTCAAGAAGTTTTATTAAAGCTTCTGCAAATTACGATTCACTACAGTGTGAACGGATTCCCAATGTCGAACGTAATCCTAGTTCTTCTTCTGCCAGACAATATTCACCTGACCGGATATCATTTCAGGAGCCTCCACTTCGTGCCAGATCCATTTCTCCTCTGGGCAGGCTTCCTTCAGAACGAGAACTTGGATGTGCAATAGAAGAACTTGGATATGTTCGGCTTATCCCTCGCACAAATCGAAACCAGCAATTCGAATTTCGAAGATACGGTATTCCTGCCGGTATGCCAATTAGATTTCGAGCAGAACTGAATAGATATGTGCCTGTGCCAACCCGAGAATATATTGTATTAGCAACATCCAATGATAATATTTTTGCAATATTGGATGACAGTGGGACTTTTCGTGGAATTTATAGGTCAAACAAAAATCATTCGCGAATAAAAATAAATATGGTAAGCGGCACAGTTGATAATTTGACTCCGGATGAAAGAAGGGATTGTCCAGTAGGCAAAAGTAAACCAATCTTATCAGGAAGTTTTATTAAAACTTATGCAAATTACGATTCACTGGAGTCTGAATGGAATCCTAATGTCGAACGTAATCCTGATTCTTCTTTCTCCGCCAGCCAGTCTAGATCTTCTCCGGGCAGGCCTTTTCCTCATGAAGTACTTGGATATGCACTTGCAAAGCTTGGATACATTCGGCTTATTTCCCAGACAAATCAGAACCGGCAATTCGAATTTCGAAGATATGTTATTCCTGCCAGTTTACCAATTAAATTGCGATCAGAAAAGAACAGATATGTGCCCGTGCCAATCCGAGAACATATTGTTTTATCAACATCCAATGGTGACGTTTTTGCAATACTGGAGTATAGTGGGATTCTTCTTGGAATATATATGGAAGATGCATATAGTTCGAGGATAAAAATAAATATGATAAGCGGTGCAGTTCACATAATGACGGTAATTGAAATGAGGGAATGTCCTGTAGGCGTACGTCACCCAATCTCTTCACGCTGGTTTAAAGAAGTTGTTTCCAATGAAGATACTCTACAGAATGTGTTTCAATAATTCAATAGAAAAAAGATAAACTAAAATATAATATTCTTTGTAATCCGTAGTCGCATTAAAATTGAATAAAAAGATTTAAATGCAAATGTATTATGGTTATCAAGGCCTATTTTCTGTCATCTTTTGCTAATACACACAAGGCCATTTGAATTTCTTCTCTTCGAATATTTAAAATGCCAACAGAATTTTCATTATTTTCTAGCTACAGTGTTTACTTTATAGGGATATTCATTTTGTAGTGTAGTTGCGTAGCCTCATTATCCACGTGGAACGAGAGACACAGTTGGGTGAAATCAAATAACATCATTAACGATAAGTTTTAGGACGCAATTTTCAATTGATTTGAAATTCTGTTTCAATCGGAAAATTTTGTTATTGAATTGGTGAACAACTTTCCAACTTTTACTACCTTTTGGATTCAATGCGCAGGAGTGTGTGTAAGATAAAAATGATTCATGAGTAATACTATTTGATATAAAAAAATTATAATATCCAATAAAATTATGTTATCATTACCGAGTATTCGATTTGAAGATAATATTTTGATAGAAAATTTCTTGCTTTTATCAACACTGTGTAATGGATCATAAAAAAATGTCATTCATTATTATATATTACTTCTGAAAGCAAAAAAAAACTGAAAAATTATGAAAATATAATTCAGGAAAGATTACGAAAGACTCGAATCTTCTCTACCTTGTGATGTATACATAATTTTTTGAGATTATAATTCATTATTTGAATAATTTTTTATATCAGTTGTTCAAGAAATGAACAAGTAGCATCATGATCACGCACATCTCTAAAATATGATCAATATTTTGACAGAAATAGAATACTTAACTTTTTAGTGCAAAAATTAAGTTTCAACTAAAGGAATACTAATTTCCATAGAAGAGTTCAATGTTCAACCAATAAAATAAATTTTTGGCAACGGTGTTGAACTTTGAACCTAGCAGTTTAATTTCCAACGCACGAAAATTAATTTCCAAAAGAAAAACAACGAATTTTCAACAAATTAGTTTAAACTTGAACCAAAAACATTAAGTTCTAGCAAAGTAGTGTAGTTTTCAACCCATTAATTAAATTTTCGAATAAAATAGATAAATTTTCAATTAAAAATTTGAAAGTTGTTGTTTTTGAACGTTTCGTAAGAAATTTTAACTTACATCTTATTCTTTAATCTTATTACACCTTGAGAAACTCAAGTAATTTTCTTACTGAACAGTAAATAGTTTCCAATTTCATATTTGTTATCAGCACACTATTATTTATATAAGTACAAAAATGTTGCAAGCCACCTCAACAGTTCAATAATCAGATAATAATAATGTGAGTGACGAACTAGTTATCAGAACGGAAAAAGTTTTAGTCGCGGTTTTATTCAAAAAGTTAAATCATTTCTCAAGTACGGCAAAAAATTGACACGATCAAATTTGATTGCTTTAAATTTGAAATTGAATATGTTTTTTATTCCAGAAATAATTTCAAACTTCATTTTCATCCAAAATTTCCAATTTAAGTAAATTATCTAATTTAAAAGTGACGATTCTCTGCCGCCGGCGTACAATTAATTTAATTTAAAAATATCTAAACTAAAAATAATATTTTTGCTGATCCGGAGTCAGATAAAAATGTATGTACACCAAACTCTTAGTTTCAGTCCAGTTTTGGGGGTTGCCTGCATATAGCCTTGGCCACAGGTCGGGGGGATCCAAACGTAAACAGTCAGGGCCGTCTAACCTTTTCCAATTGGAATGCAATATTGCACAATATAATCGACTGAGTACTCGTGCCAGCCGACCCTTCTTCCGAGAAGAAAATCGAAACCGTCTCTCGCCCTGCCCCCTGAGAAACTGCGTGGACCAGCAGTTCTAGGAAGGCCCAGTCCGGGTGGACAGCATCCGAAAAGTAGCAAATCAAATTTATTGTGGCTCCGTCTTATGCCGAGAGTTTAAAGTGTATGACTTGGGCTTAAAATTTCTCCCAGTGTTGCGATGCCGTGATATTACTCTTCTTTTTACTGTTGTGAGTCTCAACTTGGGGCGGATATTTATATTGAACATACATTATTCACGTGCAAAGTGCTTATAGCTTTGCTGTACTTTTGACGCCTCCTCGTATGCTGAGGTAATAAATCTTTCGCACCCGCACCTCACTATAGCGACCTACGAGCAGATGCGGCGGTTGATGTCAAGCCTAGAAGAACAGCTCAAAGCTGAAATACATTCAGTAGAAAAAATATCCTAGAAAGCACCTCAGCAGGCTTACAGAGATGTGAAGCCAAAATAGATGCTGTAGAAAAGGAGAATGCCGATCTCAAGATGGAGATCGCAAAGCAGGCTCAACAGCTCGATAGGCTTACAAGAAGAAACAACCCGATATTTTTTGGCATGTATGATAGAGCCAATGGAAGCACCACTTGCGCTAGACGAAAAAGTACAAAATCTACTCGGAACCAAAATGGGTATAACTCTTAACCGGGAATCGATTAATTGAATTCCCCGCGTTAGTACATTTAACTTTCGCAAAATGAGTCCTTTCTTGCTTTCACTCGCAATATTTTCATCGAGCATGACTTAGACCCGGACTTTGTTGAAATCCGCAAAGCTCTGAGCCAAGAAGCAGCTTAACTAAAAAACGCAGGGATGAAACATCGTATAAGTGGCAACAGCCTGCGAGTTAACAATTTCATCTACAGTGTTTCTGAGTAAATTTGTAATTAAAAGAATAAAGGTTCTGTTCTTAAAATGAATAAAGTTCCTTTTCTAATATATATCATTTATTCTAAATATACAAATGACTGGAGAAGTTCGCGCTTGGGTTTAAATGTGTATCGTTCGGAAGCTTAGAAGTATCTGTCTGTTTCGTAAAGCTGAAGTACAGTTGGGGGTATTTTGATGGTACAGAAGGTGTGTCGAAAGTTTCTAAGGCTACCTGTGATTGGTACAGAGAAAATTCGTCGATTCCTATTGGTACAAATTCGGAAAAACCCAAAAACAATGTGCTAAACTAGTGTCCCTGCTTGGGCCAGTCAGACAATCGGCGCCGTAAATTTGGTTAAGCAAGGTCGAAGACTAAATCCTTAACTTAACATGCTTGGTAAAAACACGTCTGAGCAATAAAAGCATCAAACTCAAAATTAGAAACCCTCTTGCGAACCTGGTCGAGGATTAAAGTTATAAACTGAAAATCTAGGAACAGTTTGAAAGATGCTGACAATTATAGACATCTGCTTAAAAGGTACTTAAGTATATTCGAAGGTTGTCTATGCACTTTACAGAGTGATAAAATAATAAACCTGACGAAGTGAAACTGAAGAAAATAAAAGTAAAAACGGTTCAATCTTGCCTTAGTTGTTCGGACGTAAATCAAAATAAATTATTATGAGAAATTAATGAAACTAATTGTTACGACGTAACATACAGTTTAGATGATTTAAGAAGAATAGGCCTAGAGAAAATAATCGATAATAATGTTTCAAATATTGGAGTGCTTACCGGTACGTAAATATCAAACCGGAATTTTTGTATAGAAAATACACGTTTATTGTATGAAAATGATAAAACATATTTAAATTAATGTATTTTCCATCGCTAACTATACATTTTTCCCGCCTGTCTGATAATAATTTGAGGATACGACGCCAAAAAA
>CAKNXH010062795.1:122933-183348 GCA_932178445.1 Andricus quercusramuli
TTTATCCTATTTTAGGATAAAATTTATTCTTGGGATTTACTGTGATAACATCCCCGAAAGTCCATCCACCCGCAAGATAATAAATTACATATGGCTGTCAAGATTTGGTAAAGATTTTCCAAACTTGTAATTAGCAAAAAAAAGTTATTTCCACAAAATGCAAAGTTATTGTGTTAATGACTTATTCAGAGAAACCTTAGGCTATATAATGTACCCCTAACACTCCATTAAACCCACCCACGTATTAGAAATCAATTCCAGTAAGCTGGCAAGACTTGGTAAATATATTGATGTATTATTCTTTGACGAAAAAATAACATTTTTAGAAAAAGTCGAAGTCGTTGTTTCTATGATTTTTTGATGGAGTTGGAATCCAAAGGCTCAAGTATTTTTAATTTTGAAACTTTATTTCTTATTTCATTGTATTATTTGAATTTTTTTACTTATTTCAAGCTTCACCTAATCTTTTTATCAAGATTTGGAGCTGAGATAAGGTCCTCCTCTATAATTAACTCCGTAAGCTACCATTATTTAATTTTTTTAATTTTTATGACACCTGCATTTACAGAAAATGACAAGGAAACCGCATGATTTTTGTCGCCTAATTTGTACTGATTTTTCAACAAAATTTAACGCGTCAAAGTTCACTATCGCAAAATTGGAGCTGTTGACCCTGTTTTTGTACCTTCACAAACTGTCACTTCATTTGAAATTAATGTATGATCGTGTCCTCAATGGAGAATTTGTTCGCAATAAAATTATCTTCGCAACATTTTTGAAACCTATAGTAGATGAGCTTCACAAGCTTTCCGATTCCATCAATCGATTAGAACCCCATATCCAGTTAACAACGGAAATTCAACAAAATGAAAAATTGCCTTTCTTAGACGTACAGTTTACAAAAAATCTGATAACTCATCAAAACATGAGGTTTCAAGAAAACCCTCACATACAGATACCTACGTGCCTCCTTCCACCACCACCCATCTCAAAAGCAATCAGTCATCAACTCCTTTGCATGTAGAGCTGTGTCCATATCAGATAAAGATAAATTAAACTAGCTGTGAATTCGATCTCGAGTGTTTCCTCTTTGTTTGTATTTATAATTATATGGTGCTCATTTCATGAGCACTTTGCTTCCCGTTAGCAAATGTGTTTGCTTCCTCATACAGGAAACATTAGTTTTTTTCAATAATAGATAAACCAAAGTCTTATTTTGATCAATTTAAAAATAGAAATTTGCAAAGAATACAAAATTACAAGATAATACGAAAAAATTTTTTGGTACAAAGACAAATCAAATTTTGTATTCGAAATGATAATTCCTCGAGCTGGAAAAGGGAAGGGAAAAGTTGTGTCGTACCCTATCCTTTTCCCAGCTTTATGATTCCTTTACAAAAATGGTCAGTATTATTTGATTTAAAAATTTATCAGCAAAAAGTCTTTTCTATTTATGCATCAACTTTGAATTATATCAATGAAAAAGTTTTTCGGTTTGAAACAGATGATTCAAATATTATAAATGAGTATAACTTCCTTGATCTTCAATAAAGTGTATTAATATTCTACATCAATCGATTTGCCTCGAATTAAGGAATCTTTTCCGTTCTTGCATCAACTATGAATTATGTTAGTGAAAAAAGATTCACTTTAAAAAACGGATTTTCAAAATATATAAAGTACCATAACTTCACTACGCTTTGATAAAATATATTAATATTAGGTCAATCGATTCGTCTCGAAACAAGGAATCTTTTATGTTGTTGCATCAACTTTGAATTATGTTAATGAAAAAAGTTTTGCTATAAAAACCCGATTTTTAAAATATTATTAAGTGCTGAAAGAAATGCAGCAAATATTTTCAGAAATCCTTCTATCAGTTTCAAGATATTACTCGGAAAAATAAGCCCTCCAAATTTCATCAATTTATCTGCAACCGTTTTCAAGTCATCGTGTTCAAAAAAAAGTGTGACATTACAAAGCTTCCTCCACGAGGAAGCAAAAAGGAATTACAAAAGTTCTAAACAACCGTAAAAATAAAAAGGAACCTCTCAGTGATCCGGAAGTATATGAAATGCATTGAACTTGTGGAAAAGTCTATATTTGAGAAACCGCGAGAGCGGTGAGCCAAGGGACAATGGATATATTACTAATCCGATTTGGCTTTCCGTCGGCAAGATTCGTAGTTCTGCACACGATTGAAACCCGAAACACATAATTTCATTGTAATGAATCATCGTGAAAGTATTAAATCTATTATATTGTAGCTATCTTATCACATCTCCCCAAAATCCTCATGACGTATTTTTTTCTCCCTTAGAAATAATTAGTCTTGACGCTCTGAAGGATGATTTCCGTGCCGCGTCGTGGCGGCGCAGATGTAAATCATTTTTTTAATTCAAAGTTTTGCAAATGGTCAAGACTTTCAATTACTTCAGCCAAATAAAATTTACATAGTAAAAGCAAACTTTTTCTCAGTGCATGAGTATTGCATTTTCTTTACTTTCTTCATCATTTTGAATGTTATTACACAGCATATTCGTTTCTTCTGCTTGAAAGTTCAACTTTTTGGTTGCTAGTGACACTGATTGGTTAAAAATCAATTTTTTGTTGAAAATTCAACTATTTAATTGAAAATTTGACACTTTGGGTCAAAAATTGACCTCTTCTGGTTGAAAATCTTTGTTGATTGAAAATGACACTTTTTTTTTGCCAATGCAAAATATTGTGATAAGAAATCTCAAGAATTTAAAGCGTTTCACATTGAATTGTATATGGTATCAACATTAGTGGTTTTTAAAAGAATTTATTTCACTACTATTCCCCTAGTTTTGTGAAAAATCACCCCGTTACCTCTCTTTTAAGAGCATTTTGGGCTCTAAAGTGTGATGTTCGCTAGTAAGAGAAGTAAATGTAAGAAAAAACTATGTAATTTTTATAAACATTCTTGAGGATAAGTACAATAAAGGACAGTTTACTGAGAATAAATAATAAAACTGAATTAATTTTAATGTTAACAAAATTGCTCAAAAAATCGAACTTATATATATTTAAATCATTTCTAAAATTCATATACATTTAATTTGAACTTGTCCACCGAAACGACTAGACAAGTTCTCAATTTAACGTTCGGACGACGACTAAAAATGCTTACAAAAGGTACGAAAGGTACTCACTCATACAAGGAATATGACTCAACAATATTAGAATAAGGATAACAGAAGAAATCCATAACACTTTAAAAACGACATCACATGAATTCATCATATTAATTTGTGCAATAATGAAGCCCTGGAATAGAAAAAATTGGACGAATGAAGGTCTGTCTTTTGAAACCTTTATTTAAACTATGAGCGTATGGCGATATAATTTTTCAGATGGAAATACTATTTCCATACAAATGAAAATTTGATTACACATTCAATCAAATTATTTAATCTGATAATTTCTTCGAAAGTTGTCGTGTTGACTCAATTTGTACATAAAACCTTTTACCTTCCATTCGAGATCAGAATTTCTTAATTAAAATGATCGTAATAAAGTATGTCAAATGATATCGTTATCTGCGAAGGACAACTTTGATACTAATAAAGTCGTTATTTCACATATTTGTGAAATAACGGCTACTTATGTATATATTTGTACTCTAATGATGCAATGGAATATTCCTTAGATACAGTTAATAACCAAATTATTCACTGAAGCATTAATCAGTTTGTTCTCTACTTTGCAAAAATGCGGATGGTCTGTACTTTTGTTTTCACTCTGGCGGTCATCGTTAACTCTATTGGTGAATATAATGATATAATATAATATATCTGTAATTCTTGTTATATTTCATATAATACATGCACGAATACGACTATTTATCAGGCCTGTGGAGCGAGCCTAAAGCCCCCCTCTCCAGCTTATAGTCATATAATAGCCATTTGTATATTTACACTGTGAAAACTAGAGATTTATTTTTTTATGGTATTTTTGTGCGTTCCATTTTTGAAAAGGATAACTTCATGCTGCTATTTTCAGCGTAAAAAGAAACGATTTTGGGTCCCCACCAGTGGTCTCATTTAAGTACCAATTAAGACTAATTTTTCTCATTCTTATTGTTTTTACAGTCCATGACGTCAAAACTTATGACCTCATATATATACATGGCCATTACATACCTAATACGAACTTGAAAAGCACCACTTAAAGTCGGTTCCTACAACTTGCACTGGAAAGATACACTCATCAATTATGTCCCGCTTTTCCCCTTGGTGCATAATATACTATTAAGCTTACCACAAACAAAATTACGTTCAGACATAATAATGCATTTTGAAGCAAAGAAGATGAATCTTCAAGAAAATAGATCAATTTTTTAAAAAAATTAATGACTTTTCAACAATAATTTCTAAATTAGTAATCACATAGTTATATTTCAAACCTACAAAACATTTCCTACCAAAAAGTTGAATTTTCAAAAATTTCAAAAAATAGAAAACGAGAAAGGAAAAATAATGAATTTCCTCGAAAATGAATTTCAAAATTGCAATTCAATTACTAAAATTTATGTAAATATAGAATGGAATAATTGCATATGTATATACGTATTATTATATTATATATTATTATCTAATATATAAAATCAAGTGGCCTAAAACGTATGATGCTCATGCAAATCTATGTTTTTGACCAATCAGCACCAAATTATGCACACATATTCTTTGGGCTCTCAGACAGGTCGTAAAATTACTGGGGGCGGGGGCAAATGGGAAGAGGGCACAGTGGCGCATGTAAACTCCTAAGATAACCGTACATGTTTATACGGTAGTCTCAGATTAGATGAGGTGGGGGGAGGGGGGGAGGCAGGCAGTGGAATCAAATGCAAGTGACCGCGGGTAACAGCTAGTATATTGTATGATATATATCATCATTATTATTATACATGTATGTGACGTGCGCCGAAGAAAGGGGGCTTACTCTGAAAAGTAAGATTTTGAAGGTCGAGCGGTTGAAGTCGACCGGATAGACGCGACTTTTAGGAGAGAGGGAAGACTCAAGAAATCTTCCCTCTCCACTTACAACTACATTCTCACGAGGAAAAAGATAGGTCGTAGACGCGGCTCACAGACGGGGTATAGATTATTAGCAATAATAACGCTCGGAAATTTTTTTGATGGTTTCATTGAAAAGAGCAACTCAAAAACTATCGAAAGGCGTAAAAACCTCGATTTCGATCTTTTTAGAGTAAGCCCCCTTTCTTCGGCGCACTTCACATATGTATATCAATACGTGCATTTTTAATATATTTATATATAGAAAATAACAGTCAATAAAGAGACAAAACTAAAATCAAGTCTAATCGTTATTTGCAAATAAGATTTTGCTTTTGAATAAAGCTCTTTGACATAATAATTTTTAACCCAAGATGTGACTGAAACAAACTAAAAGTGACTAACGCATATTAATAATATGTCTAATGTTTTTCTGAATTCAAAAGAGTTCGATGCAGTTTATAAGAATTCCAGGAGAATTCTAACGAATTCAGAATAAATTCCAAAAATAAAAGAATGAATTCAACTTGAAAGTTTTGACGCTCAACTCTTCTTTATGGAATTTTGAAATAATTGTAATTCAACTCTTCATTTTGCTTATTTAAAATGATTGTTTGTCAAGTGTTAATTGACAGTAAAAACAGAGTCAGAGAATGTTTGCCGAAGAATTGGATATATTAAAAACCGTTAACTTTATGTAGGTTTTTGTATAGCAGGAAATTGATTATTGTCATGACGGTTACTAAAGCGTTTATGCACTCGTCTTCTACAAAAAGTATGTTGTGTGCTAAAGATATTATACATAAATAAGCTAAACAAAACAAAAATGAATCCTCTATTTCTTCTCGCAGAATGCAGTTCACAGCCCGACGAGAAACCTACTAGCGAAAGGAATCCTGGCCGTTCTTCTTCTTCTGCTGCTCGACAACAACATTTGCCTGACCGGATTTCTCCAGAGGAGGCTCCTTTTCGTGGCAGATCCAGGTTTCTTGCTAGCAGGAGTCATAATAGCGAACGTAGTCCGGGTCCTTCTTCTGCCAGACAATATTCACCTGATCGGACATCTTTTCAGGAGCCTCCACTTCGTGTCAGATCCATTTCTCCTCTGGGCGGGCTTCCTTCAGATCGAGTACTTGGATGTACAATAGAAAACCTTGGATATGTTCGGCTTATTCCTCGCAAAAATCGAAACCAGCAATTTCAATTTCGAAGATACGTTATTCCTGCCGGTATGCCAATTAAATTTCTAGCAGAAACTAATAAATATGAGCCCGTGCCAACCCGAGAATATGTTGTATTAGCAACATCAAATGATGATATGTTTGCAATATTGGATGATAGTGGGACTCTTCGTGGAATTTATAGGATGGCTAGATATAGTCCGCGAATAAAAATAAATATGATAAGCGGCGCAGTTGATAATTTGACTCCAGACGAAAAAAGGGATTGTCCAGTAGGCAAAAGTCAAGCACTCTTCTCAAGAAGTTTTATTAAAGCTTCCGCAAATTACGATTCACTACAGTGTGAACGGAATCCCAATGTCGAACGTAATCCTTGTTCTTCTTCTTCTGCCAGACAACATTCACCTAACCGGACATCTTTTCAGGAGCCTCCACTTTGTGCCAGGTCCATTTCTCCTCTGGACAGGCTTCCTTCAGATCGAGAACTTGGATGTACAATAGAAGAACTCGGATATGTTCGGCTTATCCCTCGCAGAAATCGAAACCAGCAATTTGAATTTCGAAGATACGTTTTTCCTGCCGGTTTGCCAATTAGATTTCGAGTAGAACTGACTAGATATGTGCCTGTGCCAACTCAAGAATATATTGTATTAGCAACATCCAATGATGATATTTTTGCAATATTGGATGACAGTGGGACTTTTCGTGGAATTTATAGGACAAACAAAAATCGTTCGCGGGTAAAAATAAATATGGTAAGCGGCACAGTTGTTAATTTGACTCCAGATGAAAGAAGGGATTGTCCACTAGGCATAAGTAAACCCATCTTATCAGGAAGTTTTATTAAAACTTCTGCAAATTACGATTCACTACAGCCTGAATGGAATCCCAATGTCGAACGTAATCCTAGTTCTTCTCCCTCCGCCAGACAGTCTAGGTCTTCTCCGGGCAGGCCTTTTCCTCATGAAATACTTGGATATGCACTTGCAAAGCTTGGATATATTCGGCTTATTCCCCAGGCAAATCTGAACCGGCAATTCGAATTTCGAAGATATGTTATTCCTGCCAGTTTACCAATTAAATTGCGATCAGAAAAGAATAGATATGTGCCCGTGCCACTCCGAGAACATATTGTTTTATCGACATCCAATGGTGAAGTTTTTGCAATACTGGAGTATAGTGGAATTCTTCTTGGAATATATATGGAAGATGTATATAGTTCGAGAATAAAAATAAATATGATGAGCGATGCAGTTCACGATATGACCGTAAGTGAAATGAGGGAATGTCCTGTAGGCGTACGTCACACAATCACTTCACGTTCGTTTAAAGAAGTTGTTTCCAATGAAGATACTCTACAGTATGTGTATCATTAATTCAATAGAAAGAAGATAAACTAAAATATAATATCCTTTGTAATCCGTAGTCAGATCAAAATTAAATAAAAATATTTAAATGCAAATGTATTATGGTTATCAAGGCTTCTTTTGTTTCATCTTTTGCTAATCCCCACAAGGCCATTCAATTTTTTCTCTTCGAATATTCAAAATGCCAACAGAATTTTCATAATTTTTTAGCTACGGTGTATACTTTATAGAGATATTAATTTTGTAGTGCATTCGCGTAGCCTCACCATCCACGCGGAACGACAGACACAGTGGGGCGAAATCAAATAACATCATTAACGATAACTTTTAGGACGCAATTTTTAATTGATTTTAAATTCTGTTTCAATCGACAAATTTTGTTATTGAATTTACAACTGGTATGTGGAAGCGATTTTTGAATTGTTATTGTTAAAAATTTTAAATCAATGCAAATAATGAACAAATTTGCACAGGATTGTGTGCAAGGTAAAAATGATTCATCAGTAATATTATTTGATATGAAAAAATTATAGTATCAAATAAAAGTATATTACCTTTGTCGAGTATTCGATTTGAAGGTAATATTTCGAAAAAAAATTTCTTGCTTTTATTAACACTGTGCAGTGGGCCATAAAAAGGTGTCATTCGATATTATTTATTAATTTTATGAGCAAAAAACTGCAAAATTCGGAAAATATAATTCACGAAAGATTACGAAAGACTCGAATCTTCTCTGCCTTGTGATGATGATCGTGATTGTGATGATTGTGATGATGATGCTGATGATCGTGCACATCTCCAAATATGATAAATATTAGGACACAAATAGAACACTTAAATTTTGAGTGCAAAAATTAATTTTCAACTAAAGGAATACTAATTCCCATAAAAGAGTTCAATCTTCAACCATTGAATAAATTTTTGACAACGATGTTGAACTTCCAACCTAGCAGTTTAATTTCCAACTCACGAAAGTTAATTTCCAACAAGAAAAACCACGAATTTTCAACAAATTATTTTACTCTTCAAAAAAAAAAATTAAGTTGTAGCAAAGTAGTGTAATTTTCAACCAAGTAATTAAATTTTCAAACAAAAAAGTTATTGGCTCGTATTTTAGAGGTCGGCCGGCAATCGGCAGATGGGAGCATATCAACTCCTGTCTAATAAAACGCTGCTTAAGGCTGGTGACCTTCTCAGCATAAATCACCAACCTATTGAGACTCTCGGCTTCCTTTCTCATGTCCTTATCCCCCCCCCCCTCCCAGTAACAGAAGTTTTGGTGGGACTGACGTTACAGCTTGACTCCACCATAAGACAAATCACTGCTTAATTCGGACATGATTTCGACTCGCAAAACAAATCTCGCGCATACAGGTGATAGTTTGGAGTACAATCTAAACATGAATAATACAAACAATAAAGTAGCCTCGGAATGGACTGAAACTTGGATTGACGAAAAGCATGCACACGGAAAACGCAAAGGTCGAGTTTCGGGCGATGAATGGAGACTGGGTGTTTGGAATGCTAGAGGAGTGAGTGATCTTAAGATAAGAGAACTGCGAGAAACTATGCACATAAGGAAACTAGATATTCTTTGTGTACCTGAGACAAAGAAAAAGGGTCGCGAATTTAGAAACATAGAAAATGGGGTGTTGGAAGGCGGTTGTGAAATATGGTCAGGAGTAGAGAGCGAATCACATCGTAGTCAAGGGGTCGGTTTAATTATGAATGAAAAAGCAAGACATCATCTCATAGAGCATAATTTTGTATCATCCAGATTGCTATGGGCTAGAATGAAGGTAGGAATCAGAAGATTATTATTTATCATAGCGTGCTACGCAGTTATATAAATATATCTGATCCCAGTTGATAGCGATTCGAGGGAAGTTAAGGACGCCTTCTGGGACAATCTAAATGATACAATAAGTATTTGCGATCAAGGTGAAAGAATAATTCTGCTAGGAGATATGAACGGATGGGTCGGTGTCCAACGTCAGGATACAGATACAGAAAGGGTGCTAGGTAATTTTGGAGATCCAACAAGAAAAAATTATAACGGGGAAAAGCTAGTTAGCTTATGCTTAGAAAAGGGCCTATTTATTACAAATACTTGGTTAAGACATAAAATGATCCACATGTACACCTGGCGCAAAATAAATAGCCACAGTATAATTGACTTTGTTATTGCGGATGAAATATTAAGAGAACTAGTTAAAGATACAAGAGTCATGAGGGGTCCCGATTGCAATACTGATCATTACCTTTTAGTCTGCAAAATAAACATAGGGCGGGGATGGAGAACAAAGAAAACAAAGAAAACAAAGAAAACGAAACAAACACGAATAAAAATTGAAAATTTACAGAGACCAGAAGTGCAAACAGAGTTTGAAAAGAGGTTAACTGAATGCATAGATAGGGCAACGTGGGAAGCGCTCATAAGCAATAAAGATATAGAGGGCGCGTGGACTTTATTACGGGATATCATTGTCAAAACTGCGACCGAAGTATGTGGTACGGCGGTTGTAGGAAGAAAATCTGGTGACGCATGGTGGAATGATGAAATTGAGGCAGCCCAAAAAGAAAAGAAAGTAGCACACAATAAAACGCTGAACATGACAGGTCTTAGCGATGAGGAGAGAACTAGACTTAAAAATGATTACAGACACAAAAATAGGAAAGTTAAACGACTAGTCAAAGAGAGTAAAGAGAAAATCAGAACAGAAGAAGAGAACAAAATAAAAAACTGCTTTGAAGGAATTATGAAACTATTATATAAACAGTTGAAGGAAAGTAAAAGTACAGAGTTTGCTAGCATGAGAAACAGTAAAGGCGAAATGCTATATGATATAGACGGGATAGTAGACGCTTTAAAAGACTCTTTTAAAGAACTATTAGGAGGTGAAGATATAGGGCAACGAAACTGCGACATAGAACATAATGCACTAGAAAACCCAATTGAAAAAGTCTGTGTCACTGAGGTCAGAGATATAATTAAGAACTTGAAAAAGGGTAAGGCTGCGGGTATAGACAATATTAGCGCTGAAATGCTTAAATACGGTGGCGAGTACATACCTCACAGGTTGTGCGAATTAATAAATTTATGTATCGAAACGGGAGAAGTCCCAGAAGATTGGAGAAAAGCGATTATCGTACCAATATACAAAAGAAAAGGAGATAAAAGCAACTGCAGTAATTACAGAGGTATCAGCCTACTAAGTACCGTAAGTAAAATATACTCAAAAATACTTATCCGTAAGGTAATGGAATTTACAGAAGAGAAAATATGGGAAGTCCAAAGTGGATTTATGCCAGGAAGATCATGTACAGATCAGATATTTAGCCTAAGACAGGTCACAGAAAAAAGTCTGAGAGTAGGAAGGAAAGTCTTCTGTGCATTTATTGATCTAGAAAAAGCCTTTGACAAGGTAAATAGAAGTAAACTTTGGGAAGTCCTTAAAGAGTATGGAGTAAATGGAGGGCTCCTACAAGCAATAAAAACAATATATACAGGTAGTAAAGCGAGTGTAAGGGCAAATGGGAAACAGAGTGAATGGTTCGATATCATGCAAGGCGTGAAACAAGGATGCGTTATGTCCTCGTGGCTATTTATCATATTCATGGATAAGTGTCTAAGAACTGCCCTCTTCGACGAAAAAGGTGTAGATCTCGAAACCGTCAAGATACGTGGGTTGGCTTTCGCAGATGACAAGATTGTTATGGCAGAATCAGTCGAAGACCTGCAAAGAATGTTGAATAAACTTAATACAAGCATGAAGAACATGGACCTAAAAATTACCGTGAATAAAACGAAAGTCATGGTGTTTGAGGGAAAAAGTGAGAAAACAATATGCAACATTGTCCTAAATGATGAGAGATTAGAACAAGTTGACAAGTACGTATGTTTCCCCAGAAGCATTCAAAGCAATCTCCTGTTTATAACTTTCGGGTACCTGAAAATAGCATTTAACTTTTTTAAATGCCACCGTGGCGAGTGTTTCATCAAGTAGATAGATGTGTAAGTCGAGTTTTGGGGTTTTTTATTGAAATATCAGTGGCTATAATCATTTGTGTAACTTTGATGTAAAGCAGAAAGCCTACTTAACTAGTCATTGTGTGATTTGCATAGGTGAGTCATGACTCACAAACGCATCTGTGAAACTACCGAAATTTTTAGTTGGTTACACTCCTTATTACTCCGTGGCTGTCAAAGAAAAACGTAAGGGCCGTGGCAGTGGAGGGCTAATTACATTAGTCCAAAACTGCGCTGACTATTCGCATTGTATACTGGAAATCGGTAATTTATGATTATTTGTGAAATTGACCTTTGAATATTCCTTTACTCTGCATATAGGTAATATATTTTTTCCCCCATCAGCAAACTCGGACTACTGTATTGATGCGCTCAAAAATGTTTTATTCTGCTCAGACAACGTAAACATACACTTTCTATTAATTGGTGATTCTAATGATCGTGTAGGAATCCTAAATAGTTAAAGTTAATGAAAGATGACAAAAATTGGTGGAGTCCCATGTATTGTGTGATCTGGCGCTCTGCAATGGTCGTACATTTCCGGATAGGCTGAGTCAATTTACCTACCTAACGAAAAGAGGCTGCAGCACTATTGATTTACGTTAGTTAGATATCGATTGCGCAAATATTGTTACGATTACTCTGTGCACAACATTTCGGACCAATCAAATCATTTACTTGTTGCTATCGATTTTAATATTCTGCCTAAGGGTTCTAGGGATAGAGAGCCTTCCGCATTTGGCGGCGTAGCAATATCTGTAAAATGAATCACGAGGGAGCGAACACCTTTTATACTGCTTTGTCAAATTTACCGCTTATATTCAATAATGATGTTAACGCTGATTTTTTGTATAATGAATTAATTTCCTCAATAACGCAGTGCGCTCGTCTAGCTAAACTTTAAGCCCAACTAAATTACCTGGGTGCAAGTGGAAAAATTATTATAATTTTGGCCTCATTTTATATCAACGCCGGCCCAATGGTCAAATGTGGTGAGTCTTACACGGAAATAGTCGACGTGACGCTTGGGGTCGTACATGATGACAGCTTCAGTCCTCTCCTCTTCATTCTTTTTGCGGCTTATATTCTGAACTTTTATGTAAAGAAAGGTATGAAGGGTGTGTTGCTGAATGCTGTCAGATATCGAATTAATCCATTCTTGAATTACTAACACCTACACCAACGGCTATACCACGCTGTAAACACCAGTTCCCGTTAGATCACTGAAATTAAGCAGTGTTGGGCGCGGTTAGTACTTGGATGGGTGACCGTTCGCGAATACTGCGTGCTGTTGGCCAGTCGTGGGTGTGGTGAGCCCACACTTGTAGTTATTTACTACAAGAAACTATCCATCTAGAAACACTACCCGAATCGGGAAGTGTCACGCCTACCCCGAAAGGGAAATGGCTTAATGGTACACATACACGTACCTCGGAACCCCGTTCTCTACAACGGGTAACGTCATAGTGTCTAAAGATCATTTTGGCAAGAAAGGGACGACATCATTTTATACAGTGTGCAGTATTATAAATAAGTCTAAACATAATTCATGGGGAACCTAGAAACATCAGGTAAGCGTCAAAGCGTTCGAAGGCGCCTATAATTGTTGGATTTCACTAACTAATATGAACGATGACTAAGATTTGACTCACGAACTTCTGCGAGTTGGACCAGGCTATTGCAGCAAGTATAGAATTTAATTCGGCTTCGCAATTTAAGTCCCCCACTACAGGATCAGAACGCTACAGAAATTAAAATGTCCAGGTTTGGAACCGCACCCTTAAGCATTATAAGTGTCCAATCCGCACCCGGATTGGTCTAGCCTGAAACGTTCTAATCCCTGGTCTTTTCATCTATTTTTTTTTTTTTTTTTTTGTAAGATTAAAGTTTGGAACAATTGAAACAATGCACCCTCTGAACCACTTTAGTTCGCTATCTCAGATCATTTATCAATCTGAAGTTAGCAAACTAAACAAGACAGAAACTGGTACAAAAGTATACTATTTGTGAGATCATATTAGAACGCCCAAAAAAGAATCCCAGGTAAAAATTAATGCCTAGTTTTTACTGTGTAGCAGCAGTCCGATCTAATCCCAACGCAGACACAATTCAACATTTTTACTCATATCTGCGAAACGCGAGAAGATTTCTGAAATTTTCTTGGTATAAATCCAAGAAATCAAATTCTCAGTGTGGGTGAGAGGGAGGGAGCATAAAGACACTTCTGTGAATGGCTACAGAATTAGTGTAGGTCACATAAGTTCCCATTTCCAACGTTTAATGGAAAGATTTGAATGAAGACGAAAATGTTACAAAATCGCCTGTTTCGAACTTCATCAATATCGCCCCAAAATTTGCTCGAATCTGAAAAAATGCGTTATTTTGTTTAAAAAAATGATATTTAGGTGTTCCGCAAGCCCGATGAATTTTATCACGTATTTCTCGCATGAGGAAAAAAAAAACTTTTTCGTAAATTTTATTCGGAATGTCACATATGAAGTGAATCGAGTTGAACCTGAACATTTTTCTTCACAATTAGCCATAGAACTCAATCGAGTAATTACTTTTTGAAAACAGCTCATGAGTTAAAATTTTGCTTTTGCCAGTTTTTGGTGCTCATTATTATTATGTGGTTTTTAATGCAAATTGTTTCTTATACATGAAATACTACTTTTCACGCATGACTAGATGTTTACATACATTGTTTAAACAATCTATTATTATTTATCACAATATTTTTTCAGACTAATGCTCAAGGTAGCCAACTATCTAGACCCAAAATGCGGGACGACCAGACCTTCGCACTGAAGACTTTTTTTTTTAGGGGAAGATTTTTAGAACAAACGTGTAGAAACTAACCTCCATAGCATGAGTAGTACTCTGAAGTGTGACATTTTATTATTTGAAATTATTCTTGATTCATTATTGTAATTTAAAAAAACTACGGCTATGTTACTTTCGAGTGGGAGCACAAATTGACGTCGGGTCGGGTATCAGGTGCACAACCCGGCCTAAAACAGGAAAGTCTAGTATGAATTGAAAAGCACCAGCCAGCCCGAAAGTTTAATTTGTAAATTATGAAATTTGTTGGGATATCAGGAAAATTACAAACAATTTTCTCTTCTACCCACTATATACATTGTAAGTTGACAAAAACGAAACCTGTTCATACTGTGTCGCTTGAAATCTATTCATTCACACTTTTAATATTTGTTAATTATATTCAGAGAATACATTTTAAATAATCCTAAAAAGCTGTTCTATCTACGAATGTTTTTTTTAAACAATCGGTACAGAGATATTTTGCAATAGCAAATTCTAAAGATTTCTTCACTTTTTAAATATTTTTCCCACAATTAAAACGTAGTGCTCGTAAAATTGAAATAGTTGATAAAAAATGTATATTTGGTTCATTAAAAAAAATCGATAAACGATATCACATGAATTCATCGTATTCATTTGCGGAATAATGAAGTCTTGCACGGAGAAACTTTGTACTGGAAAATTTACTAAATTAGGTTACAATTGAGGGACAAATGCGATAATTTGTATATTTTAATACGGTGGTAGTAAGCCGTACTATTTTCATATGAAAGTTTCGTGTTGATAATAGCAAGTCTTAGTATTTTCTGTAGCAAAATCCTAGATAGGATAAATTAGTAGAGACATTATTAAATTGTATTAAAAGAATAGAAGTAATAAGTATCTAAAATAACATAAAAGACTTTTGTAAGAGGAACTACTATTGTCTGCAGGAATATGAATTGTACCATGACACTTCCTATTTCTGTTATTATAGAGTAAGACAAATTCGGTAGATTGCTCTGGAATATTAGTAAGTTACTTAGTAAGCCAGCCCAACGTTGCACCGAGCGCAGCCGAGTCTAAACGATGTGAGCCGAACAACACAACGGCCGCCGCTATGTGCAAAAAATTATTTTAGAATCTCGTTATTAGGATATTTGATTGGGACTAGGACTGTACCAATTTTTACTAAGTCATTTACTAAATCAGTGCGCTGGTCTCTCTCGACGTTACTACAGTTGTTTGCAAATATTACAATCTTCTGCAGATATTAATGCAAGAAATTTAGAATTTTCTTCTACCGCAATTAGTAAGTGGCTGTAATAGATTGCTTGCTGGTGTACTACAGAGGTTTGTAAATACTTCAAACCTTTTTTGAAATAAATGTAACATTTTTAGATTTGATTCCAATTAATTTTGTAGTTCGGCATGTAGTTACCAGTTACTACTCGAAGTAGTAAACATTACAAAAGTTCCGCTCTGTCCCTCCATTGCAAATTAGAAATAGTAAAATCTAGTCTGATTTTTAGCAAATAGTACAGCAAAAGGTTTCTCCGTGTGGAAGAGATAAAATTGGACGAATAAAGATCTGTTTTCTGAAACCTTTGTTTAAACTATGAGCGTATGTCGATGTAATTTTTCAGATGGAAATACTATTTCAGATGGAAGTACTATTTCAGATGGAAATGCTATTTCACATGGAAATAATATTTCCATACAAATAAAAATTTGATTAGACATTCAATGAAATTATTTAATCTGATAATTTCTTCGAAAGTTGTCGTGTTGACTCAATTTGTACATAAAACCTGTTACCTTCCATTCGAGATCAGAATGTCTTAATTAAAATGATCGTAATAATGAATGTCAAATGATATCATTATCTGCGAAGGACAATCTTGACACTAATAAAGTCGTTATTTCACATATTTGTGAGATAACGGCAACTTATGTATATATTTGTACTTTGATGATGTAATGGAATATTCCTTAGATACAGTTAATAACCAAACTATTCACTGAAGCATCATTCAGTTTGTTCTCTACTTTGCAAAAATGCGGATGGTCTATACTTTTGTTTTCACTCTGGCGGTCATCGTTAATTCTATTGGTGAATATAATGATATAATATATCTGTAATTCTTATTATATTTCATATAATACATGCATGAATACGGCCTTATATCAAGCCTGTGGAGCGAGCATAAAGCCCCCCTTCCCAGCTTATAATCATATAATAGCCATTTGTATATTTACACTGTAAAAACTAGAGATTTCTTTTTTTATGGTATCTTTGTGCGTTCCATTTTTGAAAAGGATAAGTTCATGCTGTTATTTTCTGGGTTCCCACCAGTGCTCTCATTTAAGTACACTCATCAATTATGTCCCTCTTTTCCTCCTTGGTGCATAATATACTATTAAACTTACCACAAAAAAATTACTGTTGAACATAATAATGCATTCTGAAGCAGGTGGTAGAAACTCAAAAAATTGATTTTGTAATTTTTCCACCAAACATTTGGACTTACGAACAGAGTCAAATTTTCAATTAGGACAGTAGATTAATTTAAAAAAGAAATTAATTACTCCTCAACAATAATTCAAGAATTATTAATCAAATAGTTAAATTTAAAACCTACAAAAACATTTCCTACCAAAAAGTCGAATTTTTAAAAATTTCAAAAAATATAAAACAAGAATGGAAAAATGATGAACTTCCTTAAAAATGGACTTAAAAATTGCAGTTAGATTATTTACAATGATGTTAGTATAGAATGGAATAATTGTATATGTATATACATATGTATTATTATATTATATATAATTATCTAATATATAAAATCAAGTGGCCTAAAACGTATGATGCTCATGCAAATCCACAGTTTTTGACCAATCGGCACCAAGTTATGCACACATATTCTTTGAGCTCTCAGACAGGTCGTCAAAGTATTGGGGGCGGGGGGCAAATGGGAAGAGGGCACAGCGGTGCATGTAAACTCCTGGGACAACCCTACATGTTTATACGGTAGTCTCAGATGAGGTAGGGTGGGGGCCAGACAGGGGATTCAAATGCAAATGACCGCGGTTAACAGCTAGTATATTGTATATATATATATATATATATATATATATATATAAAATAATTCATGGATTTTTAATACATTTATATATATATAGAAAATCAAAGTCAATAAAGAGACAAAACTAAACTCAAATCTAAACGTTAATTGCAAATAAGGTTTTGCTTTTAAATACAGTTCCTTGACATAATAATTTTTAACCCAAAATCTGACTAAAACAAACCAAAAGTGAATAAATCCCAGAAATAAAACAATGAATTCAACTTGAAAGTTTTGACGCTCAACTCTTCTTTACGGAATTTTGAAATAATTGCAATTCAACTCTTCATTTTGCTTATTTAAAACGATTGTTTGTTAAGTGTTAATTGACAGTGAAAACTGAGTAAAAAAATATTTGCCAAAGAATTGGATATATTAAAAACCGTTAACTTTATGTAGGTTTTTGTACAGCAGAAAATCGTTTATTGTCACTAGGGTTATTAAAGCGTTTATGCACTCGTCTTCTACAAAGATATGTTTAGTTAACAGAAAATTGTAAAGTGGGGAGTTCTTATAATTAAAAATCGATCTCGAGTGTTTTCACTTTGTATTTATGATGATATGGTGCTCATTTCACGAGCACTTTGCTTCCCGTCAGCAAATGCATTTGCTTCCTCATAGATAAAGCATTAGTTATTTTATCCAATAATAGACAAACCAAAGTCTTCATTTTGCTCAATTTAAAAATAGAAATTTACAAAAAATACAAAATAATACAAAAAATGTTTTAAATACAAAGACAAATCAGTCAAATCAAATTCTGTATCCGAAATCATAATTTTACAAGCTGGAAAAGGGAAGAGAAAAGTTTTGTCGCACCCTATCCCTTTCCCAGCTCAGTGATTTCTTTACAAAAATTGTCAGAATTACTCTATTTGAAAGCTAATGATCATGAAACAAGTTTTTCTGTTTAAAACTGATGATTCAGATATTATAAATGAGCATAACTTCCCTAATCTTCAATAAAGTGAATTATTATTATAGATCAGTCGACTTGCCTCGAATCAAGAAATCTTTTCCGTTCTTACATCAATTTTGAATTATAGGTCAATCGATTAGTCTCGAACCAAGGAATCTTTCATATTCTTGCATCAACTTTGAATTATGTTGAAGAAAAAAGTTTTACTATGAAAAAGCGTATTTTCAAATATTATGCATCAACATAGTTTTCTTACTCTTCAATAAAATGTATTAATATTATAGTTCAATCGATTCGCCTCGAATCAACACATCTTTTCTGTTCTTGCATGAACTTTGAATTATGCTGAAGAAAAAAGTTTTACTATAAAAAACCGTATTTTCAAATATTATTGAGTGCTAAAAAAAATGCAATAAATATTTTTAGTAATCCTTCAATCAGTTTCAAGATATTAGTGAGAAAAATAAGCTCTCCAAATTTCATCAATTTATCTGCAACCGTTTTCTAGTTATCGTGTTCACAAAAAAAAGCGTGACATCCACACATCCACGCATAAATCCACACACACATCCACACACACACACATCCGGACAATTGCTTAGAACACTGTATTAGACATTTGTAAATTAGGGAGGATTTAATTAAATGGATTTTAAAATTTTGGAAAATGTTACCATTACAAAGCTTCCTCTATGAGGAAGCAAAATAAATCTTCTATTTCTTCTTGCAGAATGCAGTTCTCAGCCCGACGAGAAACCTACTAGCGAAAGTAATCCTGGCAGTTCTTCTTCTCCTGTTGCTCGACAACAAAATTTGCCTGACCGGACATCTTCTCACGAGCCTCAACTTCGTGCCAGATCCATTTCTCCTCTGGGCAGGCTTCCTTCAGATCGAGTACTTGGATGTGCAATAGAAGAACTTGGATATGTTCGGCTTATTCCTCGCACAAATCGAAACCAGCAATTTGAATTTCGAAGATACGTTATTCCTGCTGGTATGCCGATTAAATTTCTAGCAGAACGTAATAGATATGTACCCGTGCCAACCCGAGAATATATTGTATTAGCAACATCCAATGATGATATTTTTGCAATATTGGATTATAGTGGGACCCTTCGTGGAATTTATAGGAAAGATGGATTAAGTTCGCGAATAAAAATAAATATGATAAGCGGCGCAGTTGATAATTTGACTCCAGATGAAAAAAGGGATTGTCCAGTAGGCAAAAGTCAAGCAATCTTCTCAAGAAGCTTTATTAAATCTTCTGCAAATTACGATTCACTACAATGTGAACGGAATCCCAATGTCGATCGTAATCCTAGTTCTTTTTCTTCTGCCAGACAACATTCACCTGACCGGACATCTTTTCAGGAGCTTTCACTTCGTGCCAGATCCATTTCTCCTCTGGGCAGGCTTCCTTCAGATCGAGTATTTGGATGTACAATAGAAGAACTTGGATATGTTCGGCTTATTCCTCGCACAAATCGAAACCGTCAATTTGAATTTCGAAGATACGTTATTCCTGCCGGTATGCCTATTAGATTTCGAGTAGAACTGAATAGATATGTGCCCGTGCCAACCCGAGAATATATTGCATTATCAACATCCAATGATGATATTTTTGCAATATTGGATGATAGTGAGACTTTTCGTGGAATTTATAGGACAGATAGAAATCATTCGCGAATAAAAATAAATATGGTAAGCGGCACAGTTGATAATTTGACTCCAGATGAAAGAAGGGATTGTCCAGTAGGCAAAAGTAAACCAATCTTATCAGGAAGTTTTATTAAAACTTCTGCAAATTACGATTCACTACAGCCTGAACGGAATCCCAATGTCGAACGTAATCCTAGTTCTTCTCCCTCCGCGAGACAGTCTAGGTCTTCTCCAGGCAGGCATTTTCCTCATGAAGTACTTGGATATGCACTTGCAAAGCTTGGATATATTCGGCTTATTCCCCAGGCAAATGAGAACCGGCAATTCGAATTTCGAAGATATGTTATTCCTGCCAGTTTACCAATTCAATTGCGAGTAGAAACGAATAGATATGTGCCCGTGCCAACCCGAGAACATATTGTTTTATCAACATCCAATGGTGAAGTTTTTGCAATACTGGAGTATAGTGGGATTCCACTTGGAATATATATGGCAGATGCATATAGTTCGAGAATAAAAATAAATATGATAAGCGGTGCAGTTCACGATATGACCGTAACTGAAATGAGGGAATGTCCTGTAGGCGTACGTCACTCAATCACTTCACGTTCGTTTAAAGAAGTTATTTCCACTAAAGATACTCTGCAGTATGTATATCATTAATTCAATAGAAAGAAGATAAACTAAAATATAATATCCTTTGTAATCCGTAGTAGGATCAAAATTAAAGAAAAAGATTTAAATGCAAATGTATTATGGTTATCAAGGCTTCTTTTGTTTCGTCTTTTGCTAATCCCCACAAGGCCATTCAAATTTTTTTTCTTCGAATAATCAAAATGCCAACAGAATTTTCATCCGTTTTTCGCTACAGTCTATACTTTATAGGGATATTAATTTTGTAGTGCAGTCGCGTAGCCTCATTATCCACGCGGAACGACAGACACAGTGGGACGAAATCAAATAACAAAATTAACGATAACTTTTAGGACGAAAATGTTAGGAAAATTTAGGACAATTTTTAATTGATTTTATATCGAAAAATTTTGTTATTGAATTGGTTAGAAAAGGCGTCTCTTTGCTCAAGCTTTTAATATGTCAAGAAATTACCTGATCGGGACGGAAATAATTTTTTTGTAATCAAAAATAATTTTTGTTTCATAAAATTCAGTAACATTTCAAAGTAGTACCTTCTCGTTCAAGAAATATCGGTCACGATTATAGGGACAATTCAAAAGCATAGTTGCTTGAGTAATCGTGACCGGTCACGAAGACTAGGACGACTCTGTCAACATTTTATTTCCATATTTCGTTACAAATAATAATTTAATTAATTTCAAAAAGGCATGAAATGAAATCGGAGAACTGACTTGTTACTGTGAGTAGTAATCGCAGTGCCGGATCATGGGGGGTGCTTGGTGGTGCTGAAGCACCGGGCCCCACGCTAGTGGGGCCCCCTTTTCCCCAAGGAAAAACTATAATATACAGTAAAATAAGCCGGTTATACAGAAGGAAATAATAAATGATAGAATGTCAAATGGAATCTACAATGAGAACGCATATGCTCTTTTTCCTAAAATCCGCCCCGTTGAAGGGGCTCCGTGGTTATTGTAGCTCCGGGCCCCGAAGGGTCTTAATCCGCCCATGAGTAATCGTAACATAAATTAGTGCTTAAAACTGAAAAAAGGTGATGTAAAATATTGGCATGCGTTTAGAGATTTCATTATCAATTTTTTAGTTTATTATCATTTTTCAGTAAAGTTAATATTTATTGAGTAATCTTTCATTAGATAACATTAATCCATACTGCATTATATAAAAAAAAATGTGTAATAGATATATAATTATTGATAGTTTTAATATTTTGACAACGTAAACAGAAAATAACCTCATTTTTTTAGTCACTGCAATTTATCAAATTTCGTGTGCGACATCTAGTTATAAACAATGTTAACCCTCAGTTACCCCACGGGGGTCAAAATGACCCAGAGGTTTTTTGAAAGCGGTGCCATTCTTGTATAGGCTAAGGGAGCGGGCCAGGACCGGGGAGGGGGGGGGGGAAGTTTAGAGGTCCTAGTCCATGCTGAACCCATGATTGGACTCAGTTCGGTTGGTTACGCCGAAAGCGACAGTGTGAAAGTTCGATTTGTGCCTTTTAGACCCCCGTGGGGTAACAACGTTACCAAAAGTGATCTGAAGACAAATACAAAACGTAAGTAAATTCTTGATTTAAATTATTGTTTTGTGTCCAATAATAGAATAAAAGTAAGTTTTGTGTGACGCAAGAGTAAACTTATATTGAAATGTTGTGTTTTCTTGATTTTATAGAAATTTCTCCCATAAAACATTCATCGACAGAAATTGGTTGTGAAGCAAGGCCTTTCGTGTATCACAGGTAAAAAGAACTATATATTTGTGAACAAAATTATAATAATATGATTTTGCAACTGAACTTTCAAATTTAAAAGTTAATATTTTTCTTATTTTATAGAAATATGAATAAAAAATATCAATATTTTTCTCATATTCTTGAAAAAATGATTATATGATTTCGCCAATATTTTCATTTGAGAAATATTTTTCTTGTTTTTCAGAAACGGTAATGGAGATGCGTTCTTGCACTCGAAGTGCTGCGAACATATCAAAAAGCGTGGTACAAATGTCTGCGTTGTAATAGAGCCATGTGCCATGAACATATGTTACAGCAATACTGTGCCAATATTGCGATCACATGATGAAATAATTATGCTTTTTAAAACCGATCATTATGTCACCTATATCACCTAAAAGTGTGACTCTTGAGCTTTAAAAATCACTATATATAAACACTTTTATCTTCATTTGACTGAGAATTATATCATTTTGAAAAAAAAAATATTTCAGATTTTGTAATCAATTTTTTGCTTGTTAATTCTGATACAGATTTCTCAACTTTTATTTTAGAATTATTTGATTAGCATAGCCTTTTAGAGCACAGAAAAACCTTTTCAGTGAACAAAAAATTGACTCTAATTAACCGATTTGTCGCTGAGATACAAACCTGAGAAGACGGACCAGGGCTTTTTGACCCCCGTGGGGTCACAACGTATACTGAAATACGTGGGGTAAATGAAATAAAAACTAAACATTTAAAAAAAAATCATTTTTATTATGACTAATTATCATAGTGTCCATCAGACGTATTACAACTATCAGAAGATTCGATTTTGAGGTTGTTTCGACAGGTTTCATCTCAGAGGTCTCAATCAATATAAGACTAACAATACATCTTTCAGTTCATTGAAGTATAGTTAAAATACAAACATACACTTGAAATACACCTCCAAATCGCTAAAAACTGATTTCAAGAAAACTTAACCTTTTTCACGCAGACTGGGACAACGACTCACGATTACTAGTAGATGACAGATTTGGAAATCACGATAACTGGGACATCGGTGCTTTTTGACTTTTAATTGTTTATGAATAAAAACCAATATCAAATATAATGTAAGAACAATTTTTATAATATTCTAGGATGTTTAATGCTTTAATCAGTATAAATCATTTTTTAAATAATCTTCAAAAACAATTTTATAAATATTTGAAGTCAACGAAATCTCTTATGGTCACGATTACTGGGACGTTTACCTTAATTCAAAGTATTGCCCATCGCTAACTATACATTTTCCCACCTATCTGAGAATTTGTGGATGCCACGCCAAAAAAAAACTGCTGCTCTTTTGAGGCAAGCCAGTCATCGAGCCATTTTCGTACATTTTCGTAAGTAGTAAAGAGCTGTTCAGCAAGTGCGTGTCCCGTCGATGCCTCAATCGTTTGCTTGACCAGTTTTGCTGCGTGTGATGGTGCATTATCATGAAGCAAAATCACTTTGTGTTGCCTTTTCTGATATTCCCATCTTCTGGATCTTTGCCATAGCTTTCAAACGTATGGAGACGGCATATCTCCTTCTCTTTCTAACCACGTGCGACCGCGCATGCGCAACAATTTTATTCCTAGTATGAAATGTTGACCTCGCACCCTAACACCACTGTTCTACTGCGAGGTCCAATATTATATAATCGGTCCACGCACGCCGCTTGAAAAGAGAGATGTTACGCTCAATTCGGAAGCAGTAGAACACGCTCATTTTCCGCGGCTACCATGAAAAAATTATTATAATTTTAGTCTCATTTTATATCTACGCCGGTCCAAGGGTCAAATGTGGTGAGTCCTACTCGGGAATAGTCGACGTGACGCTGGGGGTCCTACAGGGTGACAGCTTCAGTCCTCTCCTCTTCATTCTGTTTACGGCTGAATGCTGTCAGATCTCTAATTATGCTTCTGTTCGCGGACGATATAGTTAACTTTGCTACTTTTTTGCACGAGGCTCGCGACAATCTAAAAGTTCTGGAGGACTATGGCGATCGGAGTGTGCTTCAACTAAGGCCAAAAAAATCGTCCCTTTTTATAGAGCCGGTAAGTTGAAAAAACTTCGCCCACTTATGTGGAAAAATTATATTGACCATTTTGTCAGGGAAGGGACGACACCAATTTATAGAGTATGCAGTATTATAAACAAGTCTAAACATAATTCATGGGGAACCTAGAAACACGACTGCGCACTTCATCCGAGTGCAAACGGGACTAGATCAGGTAAGCGTCAAAGCGTTCGAAGGCGCCTATAATTGTTGGATTTCACTAACTAATATGAACGAAGACTACTATTTGTCTCACGAACTTTTGCGAGTTGGACCAGGCTAGTGCCGCAAGTATAGAATTTAATTGGGCTTCGCAATTGAGGCCCCCCCACTACAGGATCAGGACGCTACAGAAAATTAAAGTGTCCAGGTCATGAACCGCACCCTTAAGAATTATAAGTGTCCAATCCGCACCCCGATTGGTCTAACCTAAAGCGTTCCGATCCATGGTCTTTTCACCTATTTTTTGTTTTTTGTAAGATTGAAGTTTGGAACAATTGAAACAATGCACCCTCTGAATCAATTTAGTTCGCTATCTCGGATCATTTATCAATCTGAAGGTAGCAAACTAAACAAGACAGAAACTGGTACTAAAATAGACTATTTGTGAGATCATATTAGAATGCCCAAAGAAGGATCCCCGATAAAAATGAATGCCTAGTTTTTACTGTGTAGCAGCAGTCCGATCTAAACCCAACGCAGACACAATTCAACATTTTTACTCATATCTGGGAAACGCGAGAAGATTTCTGAAATTTTCTTGGTATAAATCCAAGATATCAAATTCTCAGGGTGGGTGGGAGGGACGGAGCATGAAGACACTTCTGTGAATGGCTTAAGAATCAGTGTAGATCACATAAGTTCCCATTTCCAACGTTTAATGGAAAGATTTGAATGAAGACGAAAATGTTACAAAATCGCCTATTTCGAACTTCATCAATATCGCCCCAAAATCTGCTCGAATCTATCAAAAATGCCTTCTTATATATAGAAAAATGATATTTAGGTGTTCCGCAAGCTCGATGAAGTTCAACACGTATTTCTCATAAGAAAAAAAAAACGTTTTCGTAAATTTTATTGAGAATCTCACATATCAAGTGAATCGAGTTGTACCTGAACATTTTTCTTCACAATTAGCCATAGAACTCAATCGAGTAATTACTTTTTGAAAACAGCTCACGAGTAAAAATTTTGCTTTTGCCAGTCTTTGGCCCTCGTTATTATTATGCTCGGTGGTTTTTAATGCAAATTGTTTTTTATAAATGAAATACTACTTTCTACGCATGTCTAGATGTTTACATACATTGTTTAAAGAATCTTTTATTATTTATAACAATATTTTTCAGGCTAATGCTCAAGATAGCCAAATATCTAGACCCAAAATGCGGAATGGCCAGACCTTACCACTGAAGACCTACATGAGCTTTAAGGCTCATGTAGGGGGTAATACAACCTACAAAACTCACTTCAAAAAATTGGTTTCGAATGCTGGCGCACCGAAAGGATGTCGGGCGGCAATTTTTTCCACCACAGAAAGCACATATCCCTATTTAAGGGGAAAGTCCCTCCGAAACGTCAACACTCGCGATAAATATTAAAAAATTAGTAAAATAAAACGTTTTTCAAACGTCGAAAAAAGGTAAACAGAAACAGTACAATCAGCGCCGGGTGGTATCCCGATCGATCACTAAATCGATTTAAACGGACTTCTGGAGCCAGATTCAAAATAGAAAAAGCATTGAAACATATGCAGGAGTAATAATTCTTAATAAGTTATAATACATTATTTAAAAAACATATCAAACAAATATTTTATTACAAAAATATAAGAAAAAAAAGAAGGAAAAATATATTCAACGCAAAATACTGACTGATAAAATAGATAAATAAAACTTTCCATATTTTCTTCTAATTCTGAGTTGATCCTATAATATTTCCTTTACACCACCCACACAGAAGAAATAATTTACATATAGCTAAAGAAGATTTGGTAAATATGTTCCAAATTTGTAATTAGCAAAAATAAGCATTTTCCACAAAATGCAATGTTATTGTGTTTATGATTTTTTCAGAGGAACCTTAGGCTATATAATGTACACCTAACACCCCATCAAACCCACCCACGCAATAGAACTCAACTCTAAAAAGCTGGAAAGACCCGGTGAATAGTTTCCGATCTTAGTCCATGGGAATATAATCATTTCTCTAACAAATCAAAGTTATAGTGACTTTGATTTCTTTAAAAGGTCCTTGGGTTCTGCATTATTATTATAACATCCCCAAAATTCCATCCACCCGCAAGAAATAAATTACATTTGGCTGTCAAGAATTGTTAAAGATTTTCCAAACTTGTAGTTAGCAAAAAAAAGTTATTTCCACAAAATGCAAAGTTATTGTGTTAATGACTTTTTCAAAGAATCCTTAGGCTATATAATGTACCCTTAACACTCCATCAAACCCACCCACGTATTAGAAATCAATTCTAGCAAGCTGGAAAGACTTGGTAAATATATTGCTGTATTATTCTTTGACAAAAAAATAACATTTTTAGAAAAAGTCGAAGTCGTTGTTTCTATGATTTTTTGATGGAGTTGGAATCCACAGGCGCCAGTCTATCAGACTCCATAGTGGCCGCTGAGCATTATGAAAACGACTTGAAACTGGGTCTTGGCTCGTAGTTTAGGACGCACATGATGTTTTTTACATCAAACCTTTTACCTTCCATTCGAGATCAGAATTTCTTAACTGAAATGATCGTAATAAAAAATGTCAAATGATATCATTATCTGCGAAGGACAATCGTGTCACTAATAAAGTCACTATTTCACATATGTGTGAGATAACGGCTACTTATGTATATATTTGTACTCTGATGATGCAATGGAATATTCCTTAGATACACTTAATAAACAAATTATTCACTGAAGCATTAATCAGTTTGTTCTCTACTCTGCAAAAATGCGGTTGGTCTGTACTTTTGTTTTCACTGTGGCGGTCATCGTTAATTCTATTGGTGAATATAATGATATAAGATAATATATCTGTAATTCTTATTATATTTCATATAATACATGCACGAATACGGCCTTTTATCAGGCCTGTGGAGCGAGCCTAAAGCCCCCCTTTCCAGCTTACAGTCATATAATAGCCATTTGTATATTTACACTGTAAAAACTAGAGATTTCTTTTTTCATGGTATTTTTTTCGCGTTCCATTTTTGAAAAGGATAACTTCATGCTGTTATTTTCAGCGTAAAAAAAATCGATTATGGGTCCCCACCAATGGTCTCATTTAAGTACCACTTGACTAATTTTTCTCAGTCTTATTGTTTTTACAGTACATGACGTCAAAACTTATGACCTCATAGATACACATGGCCATTACATACCTACGAACTTGAAAAGCGCCATTTAAAGTGGGTTCCTACGACTTGCACTGGAAAGATACATTCATCAATTATGTCCCTCTTTTCCCCTTGGTGCATAATATACTATTAAGCTTACCATAAACAAAATTACTTTCAAACATAATAATGCATTTTGAAGCAGATGGTACAAACTAAACAAATTGATTTTGTAATTTTCCACCAAACATTTGGACTTACGAACAGAGTTAAATTTTCAATTATGACGGAGCAATTTCCAACAAAATAGCTCATTTTTCTTGAAATTGTTCAATTTTCAAGCAAAGAAGATGAATCTTCAAGAAAATAGCTTGATTTTTAAATAAAATTAATTACTCCTCAACAATAATTTCAGAATTAGTAAACAAATAGTTAAATTTTAAACCTACAAAAACATTTCCTACCAAAAAGTAGAATTTTTAAAAATTTCAAAAAATATAAAAAAAGAAAGGAAAAATGATAAATTTCCTCAAAATTGGACTTAAAAATTGCAATTAAATTACTTACAATGATGTGAATATAGAATGGAATAATTGTATATGTATATATGTATTATTATATTATATATTATTATCTAATATATAAAATCAAGTGGCCTAAAACGTATGACGCTCACACAAATCCATAATTTTTGAACAATCGGCACCAAATTATACACACATATTCTCTGGGCTCTCAGACGGGCAAATGGGAAGAGGGCACAGCGGCGCATGTAAACTCCTGGGACAACCCTACATGTTTATACGGTAGTCTCAGATGAGGTAGGGTGGGGGCCAGACAGGGGATTCAAATGCAAATGACCGCGGGTAACAGCTAGTATATTGTATATTATATATCATTATTATTATTATTATTATATATGTATCTCAATACATGCATTTTTAATACATTTATATATAGAAAATGAAAGTCAATGAAGAGATAAAACTAAACTCAGTCTAAACGTTAATTGCAAATAAGGTTTTGCTTTTAAATACAGTTCCTTGACATAATATTTTTTAACCCAAAATGTGACTAAAACAAACTAAAAGTGACTAACGTATATTAATAAAATGTCTAATGTTCTTTTGAATTCAAAAGATTACGTTGCAGTTTATAAGAATTCCAGGAGAATTTTAACGAATTCAGAATAAATCCCAGAAATAAAACAATGAATTCAACTTGATAGTTTTGACGCTCAACTCTTCTTTATGGAATTTTAAAATAATTGCAATTCAACTCTTCATGTTGCCCATTTAAAATGATTGTTTGTTAAGTGTTAATTGACAGTAAAAACTGAGTAAAAACATATTTGCCAAAGAATTGGAGATATTAAAAACCGTTAACTTCATGTAGGTTTTTGTATAGCAGGAAATCATTTATAGTCATTAGGGTTATTAAAGCGTTTATGCACTCGTCTTCTACTAAAAATATGTTTAGTTGACATAAAAATGTACAGTTGAGAGTTCTCATAATTAAAAATCACTTCTCATAATTTGTATTGATTCATGAGAAAGATGCTTTCTGCAAAGAAACGTTGAATTCAGCTAAAGATATTAGACATGAATAAGCTAAACAAAACAAACTAGCTGTGAATTCGATCTCGAGTGTTTTCACTTTGCATTTATAATGATATGGTGCTCATTTCACGAGCACTTTGCTTCCCGTTAGCAAATGTATTTGCTTCCTCATAGATGAAGCATTAGTTACTTTCTTCAATAATAGACAAACAAAAGACTTTAATTTGCTCTATTTAAAAATAGAAAATTATAAAATGATACAAAAAATGTTTTAAATACAAAGACAAGTCAGGCAAATCAAATTTTGTATTCGAAATGATAATTTTGCAAGCTGAAAAAGGGAAGAGAAAAGTTTTGTCGCACCCTATCCCTCTCCCAGCTCAGGGATTTCTTTACAAAAATTGTCAGAATTACTCTATTTGAAAGCTTATGATCAAATAGTACTTTCTTTTCATGCGACAACTTTGAATTGTGTCGATGAAAAAAGTTCTTCGGTTTAAAACTGATGATTCAGATATTATAAACGAACATAACTTCCCTGATCTTTAATAAAGTGTATTATTATTATAGATCAATCGATTCGTCTCGAATCAACACATCTTTTCTCTTCTTGCATCAACTTTGAATTATGTTGATGAAGAAAGTTTTATTATAAAAAACCGATTTTCAAAACATAAAAATTACCATGACTTCCCTACTCTTCAATAAGATGTATTGATATCGTAGGTTAATAGATTTGTCTCGAACCAAGAAATCTTTCATATTGTTGCATCAACTTTGAATTATGCTAATGAAAAAAGCTTTACTATAAAAAACCGATACTTAAAATATTATTGAGTGCTAAAAAAAAATGCGATAAATATTTTTAGAAATTCTTCGGTCAGTTTCAAGATATTAGTGAGAAAATAAGCTCTCCAAATTTCATCAATTTATCTGGAACCGTTTTATAGTTATCTTGTTCACAAAAAAGGCGTGACATCCACACATCCACACACACACACACACATCCGGACAATTCTTAGAACATTGTATTAGACATTTTTAAATTAGGTAGGGTTTAATTAAATGAATTAAAAAATTTTGGAAAATGTTACCATTACAAAGCTTCCTCTATGAGGAAGCAAAATAAATCATCTATTTCTTCTTGCAGAATGCAGTTCAAAGCCCGACGAGAAACCTATTAGCGAAAGTAATCCTGGCAGTTCTTCTTCTCCTGCTGCTCGACAACAACATTTGCCTGACCGGATTTCTTCAGATGAGGCTCCTTTTCGTGGCAGGACCAGGTTTCCTGCTAGCAGGAGTCCTAATGGCGAACGTAAGCCTGGTTCTCCTTCTGCTAGACAACATTCTCCTGACCGGATATCTCTTCAGAAGTCTCCACTTTGTGCCAGATCCATTACTCCTCTGGGCAGGCTTCCTTTAGATCGAGTACTTGGATGTACAATAGAAGAACTTGGATATGTTCGGCTTATCCCTCGCACAAATCGAAACCGGCAATTTGAATTTCGAAGATACGTTATTCCTGCTGGTATGCCGATTAAATTTCTAGCAGGAAGTAATAGATATGTGCCCGTGCCAAGCCGAGAATATATTGTATTAGCAACATCCAATGATGATATTTTTGCAATATTGGATTATAGTGGGACTCTTCGTGGAATTTATAGGAAAGATGGATTAAGTTCGCGAATAAAAATAAATAAGATAACCGGTGCAGTTGATAATTTAACTCCAGATGAAAAAAGGGACTGTCCAGTAGGCAGAAGTCAAGCAATCTTTTCAAGCAGTTTTATTAAAGCTTCTGCAGATTACGATTCACTACAGTGTGAACGGAATGACAATGTCGAACGTAATCCTAGTTCTTCTTCTTCTGCCAGACAACATTCACCTGACCGCACATCTTTTCAGGAGCCTCCACTTCGTGCCAGCTCAATTTCTCCTCTGGGCAGGCTTCCTTCAGATCGAGTATTTGGATGTACAATAGAAGAACTTGGATATGTTCGGCTCATCCCTCGCAAAAATCGAAACCGGCAATTTGAATTTCGAAGATACGTTATTCCTGCCGGTATGCCAATTAGATTTCGAGTAGAACTGAATAGATATGTTCCCGTGCCAACCCGAGAATATATTGTATTAGCAACATCCAATGATGATATTTTTGCAGTATTGGATGATAATGAGACTTTTCGTGGAATTTATAGGACAGAGAGAAATCATTCGCGAATAAAAATAAATATGGTAAGCGGCACAGTTGATAATTTGACTCCAGATGAAAGAAGGGATTGTCCAGTGGGCAAAAGTAAACCGATCTTATCAGGAAGTTATATTAAAACTTCTGCAAATTACGATTCACTACAGACTGAATGGAATCTTAATGTCGAACGTAATCCTAGTTCTTCTTCCTCCGCCAGACAGTCTAGGTCTTCTCCGGGCAGGCCTTTTCCTCATGAAGTACTTGGATATCCACTTGCAAAGCTTGGATATATTCGGCTTATTCCCCAGACAAATCAGAACCGGCAATTCGAATTTCGAAGATATGTTATTCCTGCCAGTTTACCAATTCAATTGCGAGCAGAAGCGAATAGATATGTGCCCGTGCCAACCCGAGAACATATTGTTTTATCAACATTCAATGGTGAAGTTTTTGCAATACTGGAGTATAGTGGGATTCTCCTTGGAATATATATGGCAGATGCATATAATTCGAGAATAAAAATAAACATGATAAGTGGTGCAGTTGACGATATGACCGTAATTGAAATGAGGGAATGTCCTGTAGGCTCACGTCACCCAATCTCTCCACGTTCGTTTAAAGAAGTTGTTTCCAATGAAGATACTCTACAGCATGTGTATCATTAATTCAATACAAAAAAGAGAAGCTAAAATATAATATCCTTCGTAATCCGTAGTCAGAGCAAAATTAAATAAAATGATTTGAATGCACATGTATTATGGTTATCAAGGCTTCTTTTGTTTCATCTTTTGCTAATCCCCACAAGGCCATTCAAATTTTTTTTCTTCGAATAATCAAAATGCCAACAGAATTTTCATCATTTTTTAGCTACAGTGTATACTTTATAGGGATATTAATTTTGTAGTGCAGGCGCGTAGCGTCATTATCCACGCGGAACGACAGGCACAGTGTGGCGAAATCTAATAACATCATTAACGATATTAACAAATTCTGTTTCAATAATGAACAAATGTTGATTTTCTTTCTCGCCTATCATTTGGTAAACAACTTTCCGACTTTTATTATCTTTTGGATTCAATGCGATGGAGTGTGTGCAAGGTAAACATGATTCAAAAGTAATATTATTTGATATAAAAAAATTATAATATCAAATTAAATTATATTATCACTATCGAGTATTCGATTTGAAGTTAATATTTTGACAAAGAATTTCTTGCTCTTATCAACAATGTGTAGTAGATCATAAAAAGGTGTCATTCGATATTATTTATTGATTTTATAAGCAAAAAACTGAAAAATTCTGAAAATATAACTGAAATTGTTATTCAAATGTGGCAAAAAATTCGCACGATCAAATTTGATTGCTTTAAATTTGAAATTAAATATGTTTTTTTATTCAAGAAATAGTTTCATTTTTGAAAAAAATTTTCAATTTAAGAAAATTATATAATTCAAAAGTGACGACTCTCTGCTGCCGGTGTACCATTAATTCAATTTAAAAATATCTGAACTAAAAATAAAGTTTTTGCTAATCCGAAGTCAGATAAAAATGTATGTACACACGGAGAAAAAAATATGGCTATAATAGTAAGAACACTAGTCATGCTTTTGTCGCAGGTTTCATTCAATACTTTTGAAGCCATTATCCCTCGCGGAAATAGCTCGAACTTCGCCTTGCTATATTTGTAAAGAACTCACTCTATTAGAGCATGAGTACTCTTACAAAAGAGATATTAGGCCACGCCTACTTACGAACCTAGCTTTACAGGAAGCACCGGTACGCGTGGCCTAACAGCGCTTTTGCAAGAGTACTCATACTCTAAGAGAATGGGTTTTCTTACAACCGTAGTAAGGTAAAGTTTCTTTATGGTCTGAGACATTTAATGCTAAAAATGTCTAACCTGATGACAACATTGGTAGAAATTCATACCAATTTCGCACATGAAGTTCCGTGCTGTAATATTAAGAGCTCAGCCTACTATAACAGTGCGACTTTTTTCTCCGTGCACCGAACTCTTAGTTTCAGTCCAATTTCTGGGTTGCCTGCAAATAGCCTTGACCACAGGTCGGGGGGATCCAAACGTAAACAGTCAGGGCCATCTAACCTTTTCCAATTGGAATGCAATATTGCACAATATACTCGACTGAGTACTCGTGCGAGCCGACCCTTCTTCCGAGAAGAATTTGCAACCGTCTCTCGCCCTGCCCCCTGGGAAACTGCGTGGACCAGCAGTTCTAGGAAGGCCCAGTTCGGGGGCCAGAATCCGAGAGTTGGGTGTAACTGGTAATTACATTACAAAGACAGTGAATTATGGTTCCTGAAGCTGCTTGCTTTCTGCGTTCTGAAAAAATGGAAAAAATTAATTAATTTTACAAACTGTTTGTAAATTACCCTCCATGGTGACCGAAAAATGCTCCAAAAAATGAAAAGTGGCAAATCAAATTGCCGAATGTTGAAAGTAATATTTGTTGAGTCTTGTTTGAGCAGCCGAGCTGTAAGGACGTGTTTGTTGTTACTCCGTCTCATGCCGAGAGTTTGAAGTGTCTGGCTTGCGCTTAAAATTTTTCCCAGTGTTGCGATGTCGTGATATTACTCTTCTTTTTACTGTTGTGAGTCTAAACTTGGGTCGGATATTTACATGGAACATATATTATTCACGTGCAAAGTGCTTCTAGGTTTGCTGTACTTTTGACGCCTGCTCGTATGCTGGGGTAATAAATCTTTCGCACTCGCACCTTAATATAGGGACCTACTAGCAGATGCAGAGCTTGATGTCAAGCCTAGAAGAACAGCTCAAAGCTGAAATACATTCCGTAGAAAAGAAATATCCAAAAAGCACCTGAGCAGGCTTGCAGAGATGTGAAGCCAAAATTGATGCTATAGAAAAGGAGAATGCCGAGCTCAAAATGGAGATCGCAAAGCAGGCTTAACAGCTAGATATGCTTAATGGAAGGAACAACCCGGTACTTTTTGGCATGTATGATAGAGCCAACGGAAGCACCACTTGCGCTGGATGAAATAGTGCAAAATCTACTCGGAGCCAAAATGGGTATAACTCTTAACCGGGAGTCGATTAATTGAATTCCCCGCGTTGGTAAATTTAACTCTGGCAAAATAAGTCCTGTTTTGCTTTCACTCTGTTCAGGGTCGATGAGGCACGCCATCCTTTGAAATCGTTCCAAACTCAAAGGAACAAATATTTTCATCGAGCATGACTTGGACCCGGACTTTGTTGAAATCCGCAAAGCTCTGAGGCAAGAAGCAGCTAAAATAAATAAACGCAGGGATGAAAACTCGTATAATGTTGAAGTATGTAAATATCAAACCGGAATTTTTGTATAGAAAATACACGTTTATGGTATGAAAATGATGAAACATATTTAATTCGAAGTACTGCCCGTTGCTAACTATACATTTTTCTCACCTTTCTGACAATTTGTGGATGCCACGCCAAAAAAACTGTTGCTCTTTTGAGGCAAACCAGTCATCGAGCAATGTTCGTACATTTTCGTAAGTAGTAAAGCGTTGCTCAGCAAGTGCGTGTCTCATCGATGCAAATAAGTAGTAATTGGACGAAGCCAAGTCTGGTGAGTAAGCCGCATGCGCAAGTATTTCCCAACTAAACGCCTCAATCGTTTGCTTGACCAGTTTTGCTGCGTATTATTGTGCATTATCATGAAGCAAAATCACTTTGTGTTGCCTTTTTTGATATTCCCATCTTCTGGATCTTTCCCGTGGCTTTCAGACGTATTGAGACGGCTTCTTGTGTCAAATGCAATTGATCCGCGAGTTGTTGTTGCGTTTGAGCATCATGCTCATCCAACAATGGTTGCAATTCGCTGTCTTCAAGCTTTTTCGGTGGTCAATACTGTTGTATCAAACCTGTATTGTTGAGAGTTGAAAATCTTTGTCAGAGATGTCAACAAGGAGATGGGGCCAATGAAGCATTTTGACGGTAACTACATTGACAGCTAGAGCTATGTATGGGCAAATTCCGGTTTCATATTTACAGACCTGATACAAGCAGGGTTACATAGTAATGATTAAGCCTCATTAGTAAATATAAATACAGCTGCTATTCTCGACACACAGATGGGTAGTATGACGTCTGAGAGGATGATAACCATCACCAACCCTTCTCATCCTAATTTCTAAATAGAAAAGGAGGGGTGATTCTCAAGACGCGGGCTCTCTTGACAAGTATGTGAGCAGGGCAACTCCTGCAGGATCTGGGCAGCCCACAGACTGACTGAATGGATCTATTATGAGAAAGGCAGGAGTACCAAGCTTTGGTTCTGCGGGTGTTTCATCATATAGATAGATGTGTAAGTCGAGTTTTGGTGTTTTTCATTGGAATATTAGTGATTATAATAATTTGTGTAACTTTGATGTAAAGCAGAAAGCCTACTCAACTAGTCATTGTGTGATTTGCATAGGTGAATCATGGCTCACAAACGCATCTGTGAAACTACCGATATTTTTAGTTGGTAATTTATGGTTATTTGTGAAATTGACCTTTGAAAATTCCTTTACTCTGCATATATATAATATATTATAATATATGTAATATATATTTTCCCCCATCAGCAAACTCGGACTACGGTATTGATGCGCTCCAAAATATTGTATTGTGCTCAGACACCGTAAACATACATTTTTTATTAATTAGTGATTTTAATGCTCGTGTAGGAATCCAAAATAGTTAAAGTTAATGAAAGATGCAAAAAATTGGTGGAGTCCCATGTATTGTGTGACCTAGCGCTCCGCAATGGTCGTACATTTGCTGATAGGCTGAGTCAATTTACCTACCTAACGTAAAGAGGCTGCAGTACTATTGATTTACGTTGGTTAGATATCGATTTCGCAAATCTTTTTAGCGATTACTCTGTGCAGAATATTTCGGGCCAAACAAATCATTTACTTGTTGCTATCAATTTCAATATTGTGTTTAAGGGTTCTAGGGATGAAGAGCCTATAAAAAAGTTTTTTTGTAGATAATCTTTTTTTTACTTTTTTCATAATTATTAAAATTTAGGACCAGAGCCGCATTTCTTAGTGCTTCTTATTTATTATCCAAAATTTTCAACTCGATGTGGCTATTCGTGTGAACATAAGTTTAAAATAAAAAAGGTGCCGGTAAGGTAGGAATCCTGTCACGTGACCCACTCGTCACATGGCCATAAACTAACACGTTGAGTAAGCTCCGGTCTTCTCAAGCTAAGCAATTGGAATCTATAGCTTTTTCAAAACGATTCAGGGACAACAACATCATCCCAAAATTCTTACGAATAAAAAACCATTTGAGAACATCTAAATCTATATCAATTCTACATGAAACATGTTTGACCAATCCCAATGGATTGAATTTTTTGCACGCGAAAAAAAAATTGGTCAAATTACTTCCAGTAATGCACACACCACTAACACAGTAAGATCATCTCTAACCAGACTCTCAGCAATGAAATAATTTCAGCCTTCTCTAAAAGAAATAATTTTGCAGTAATTCTTTCCCAAATCTCGGAAGAAGAAATTATCAGTATTTTGAAATCCACAATATAACCTACGGCGTAGGACGGCCAACATCTTACGCCAAGCACACCTTCCCTCCTCAAACTTAACAAAACAAGAAAAAACAATAATCAAAGAACTCAATCGGAATAAAGACATCATGCTATAACCCGCAGACTAAGGCAACACAAGAGTAGTAATGAATAAAGAAGACTGAAACAACTAAATCATGGACCACCTAACTGACGATACACATAAAATACCGACTCCCAAAAATCCACAAAAAAAAACATTTCTCTCAGACCGATCGTCATCGCAATAAACTCATCAACTTACAACCTAGCACGCTTCCTTGCCAAAGAACTGAACTCTTTCACAGGAAATTCTATCACTGACGTCCAAAAATCTTTTGACTTTATCAAAAAGATGCAAACAAATTCACATTCAACCGCAAGATATCCTAGTGACTTTCGACGCAGTATCTCTCATTATGAAAGTGCCAATCTCTAATACAATCTTTATAAACCATCTAGAAACTAAAATCTTCCACCAATCCAAGCTTAAACCAGAATTTTGGTGCCGTTATTTTGGCAACACTTTTTTCATCTGAAGACACAGACTAGTAGATGAGCTACACAAGTTTTCCGATTTCATAAATCGATTAGAACCCCATATCCAGCTAACCATGGAAATTGAACAAAATGGAAAATTGCCTTTCTTGGACGTACTAGTTTACAAAAAATCTGATAACTCATCAGAACATGAGGTTTTAAGAAAACCCTCACAAAAAGAGACCTACGTGCCTCCTTCCACAACCACATATCTCAAAAGCAATCAATTATCAACTCCTTTGCATGTAGAGCTGTGTCCATAACAGATAAAGATAAATTAAACTAGCTGTGAATTCGATCTCGAGTGTTTCCACTTTGTTTGTATTTATAATTGTATGGTGCTCATTTCACGAGCACTTTGCTTCCCGTTAGCAAATGTATTTGCTTCCTCACGACGGAAGCATTAGTTATTTTTTTCAATAATGGATAAACCAAAGTCTTTATAACGTTCAATTTAAAAATATAAATTTACAAGAAATACAAGATTATAAAATAATACAACAATTTTTTTGGATATAAAGACAAATCAAATTTTGTATTCGAAATCATAATTTCTCGAGCTGGAAAAGGGAAAGGAAAAGTTCTGTCGCACCCTATCCCTTTCCCAGCTTTATGATTTCTTTACAAAAATGGTCAGTATTATTTTATTTGAAAATTTATGAGCAAAAAGTATTTTCTATTCATGCGTCAACTTTGAACTATGTCAATGAAAAAAGTTTTTCGGTTTGAAGCAGATGATTCAAATATTATAAATGAGTATAACTTCCTTAATCTTCAATAAAAAGTATTAATATTATGGATAAATCGATTTGCCTCGAATCAAGGAATCTTTCCCGTTCTTGCATCAATTATGAATTATGTTAATGAAAAAAGTTTTACTATGAAAACCCGATTTTCAAAATATTATTAAGTGATAAAAGAAATGCAGCAAATATTTTTAGAAATCCTTCTGTCAATTTCATGATATTAGTCGGGAAAATAAGCCTTCCAAATTTCATCAATTTATCTGCAACCGTCTTCTAGTTATCGCGTTCACAAAAAAGTGTGACATCCACATATCCACACATCCACACACACGCACACACACACATCTGGACAATTGCTTAGAACATTGTATTAGACATTTTTAAATTGGGTAAGGTTCAATTAAATGAATTTAAAAATCGTGGAAAATGTTACCATTACAAAGATTCCTCTATGAGGAAGCAAAAAAGAATTACAAAACTTCTAAACAGCCTTAAACGTAAAAAGGAACCTGTCAGTGCTCCGGAAGTATATAAAATACCTTGCTCTTTTAGAAAAGTCTACATTTGAGAAATCGCGAGAGCGGTAAGCCAACGTGTAAAGGAACATGAGTTTAAAGTCAGGATAAAACATTTCACGCAATCAACACTAGCTGAGCATCATATCGAAACAGGACATAGCATTTCCTTGGCCAAAACGACCGTCATCAAAAAAACTTACAATATTTTCCCAAGAAAACATAGAGAAGCAATCGGAATCTTAAAACACCCTAATAACATCGAGAGGAACAGTGGATATATTAATAATCCGATTTGGCTTTCCGTCTTCAAGATTCGTAGTTTTTCACAAGATTGAAACCCGAAACACATCATTTTATTATAATGAATCATCGTGAAAGCATTAAATCTATTATATTGTAGCTATCTTATCACATCTCCCCAAAATCCTCATGACGTATTTTTTTCTTCCTTAGAAATCATTAGTCTTGACGCTATGAAGGATGCTTCCATGCCGCGTCGTGGGGGCGCAGATGTAATAGTATATTGCGTGACGACGGTCGAAAGGCAACGATTTCAAGAGTGTCAAGTTAGCTGCCTGAGCGAACCGAGGGCTGATATCACACGAATGAATGGCGGTGTTTCACACCGCCATTTACATTGATCTGCCACTTTCTTCCCTAGGGTTGAAAATTCGATTGTCGACCCGCTCCACAGGAATCTCAAGTCGAATTTTCGATTATCGATATGATGAAAATCATTTTTTCAATTCAAAGTTTTGCAAGTGGTCAAGACTTTCAATTACTTCAGCCAAATAACATTTAAATAGTAGAAGCAAACTTTCTCTCAGTGCATGAGTATTGCATTTCCTATACTTTTTTAATCATTTTAAATGTTATTACAACGTATATTAGTTCCTTCTGCTTGAATGTTCAACTTTTTGGTTGCTAATGACACTGATTGGTTAAAAATCAATTTTTGTTGAAAATTCAAATATTTGATTTAAAATTTGACCCGTTGGGTTAAAAATTTACCTCTTCTGGTTGAAAATCATTGTTGGTTGGAAATTAAACTTTTTTTTGGCAATGCAACATATTGTGACATGAAATCTCAAGACTTTAAAGCAAATCATATTGAATTGTATATGTATCAACATTAGTGGTATTTAAAAGAATTTATTTCACTACCATCCCCCTAGTTTTGTGAATAATCACCCCATTCCCTTTCTTTTCAGAGCATTTTTGGCTCTAAAGTGTGATGTTCGCGAGTCAGGGAAGTTTGTATGAGAAAAAACTATACAATGTTTTTAAACCTTTTTGAGGATAAGTATATTAAAGGACAGGTCACTGAGATTAAATAACAAAACTGCATTAATTTTAATGTTAACAAAATTGCTCAAAAATTCGAACTTTTATATATTTAAATCATTTCTAAAATTAATATATATTTAATTTGAACTTCTCTACCGAAACGACGAGACAAGTTCTCAATTTAACGTTCGGATGACGACTAAAAATGCTTACAAAAGGTTCAAAAGGCACTCATTCATACAAGGAATATGACTCAGCGATAGTAGAATAAGGATAAGAGAAAAAATCGATAACACTTTGAAATTATAATTCCATTAAAATGCAAACATATTAAATTAAAGTCTAAAATGAAAAGTCGATGTCGAATAAGTGAAATTGAAATAAAATAATGTACTGAATAATTGATTGGAAAAGAATTGCCAAATGATGAAATATCTTTCTTCATCGGAAGACGAACAACATAGCGTCCTTCAGGAGTGCGCGAATGAGTTGACACGAAGAAATCCTCACATTCCTGTTCTTCAGACGTCAGTATGGACTTTGATGAACTTCTTGTTCCTTCCAAAACCTTTGAAGGTCAAAGGCTACGGTGTTTTGCAAAAAAACATGCATTCCTAGTACTGAAGAAGACTCTTCAGTTGATTAAGGTAACGAATCTCCTGTAGTTTTCCCAGAGAAGGTCCAACCGAAGTATGTTTCCTGAGCAACAGGAGCGTTGAAGGGACCTTTCCGTATGTTCGGAAGAAGCAGATAAGGACAAGCGTCTGCTCCAATGATCACGTCGATGACTCTTGAGTTTCCGAAACCTGGGTCCGCTAGATTCAAACCTGATAGATGAGGCTAACTTCCATTGCCCTTTTCGAAACGTGGGCGGTATGGAGTAAGACGCGGAAGCAATAGCGCGTCTAATGGATACTCTAAATCGGATTCAAAACGTGGCGCAAGAATCCACGACATGGCACCGTGAGTTGGTGTGGGACCTCCTGCACTGATAGTTGTCAAACCTAATTCACTACTTGAACGCGCGAGCTTGAGCCGTTGTGCGAGAGACTCAGATACGAGAGACAGTTCAGAACCCTGATCAAGGAGTGCTCGCACAAACACTGAAGCACCACTAATGGACTTGACCTTGATAAAAGCTGTAAGTAATAGATCTTTTACTCTAGGTCGATTCACATGATGAATGCTGAGATAATGAACGCTGGACAATGTACGATCTTCTCCTTGAGTTGAGGTGACTGATGAGTGATGTTTGATGTCGTCGAATCTTGATGAAGCATGGTGTGATGTTTTTGATCAGATAATCGACACGTTCTGGATGAAGGACATTCGCTTGTTGAATGCTGGCGCAGACAGTTGAGACAAAGTTTCCTTTCAGCCGCGAATTCCTTACGTTGTATTGCACTCATCACTCTAAATTGAGCACAATACATTAAGAAGTGTGCTTGCCCACAATCGAAACATTTTCGAACTTGATTAGAATTCTGAGTTTGATCTGTTAAAAGGTGAGATGATGATGCAGAACTCTTGTTCGATCCGCGGTTTCCTTTATCATATTTTAATCACTGCTATTTGTCATTCAACTTTGAATTCGAAGAATCCTTCAACTTGGATGGATTCCCTTCAAGAATCTCCAATGTGCGAAGCTTGCCCACAAGAAATGTGTGCAAATAATCATAAGAAGGAGACTCTGTCGTATCACCTAGTGATGTCTCTCAGTCAGGTCGAGTTTGTGAGTCCAGTAAGTTGGTCAGATGAAAGACTAAGAAATGTGACCAATGTTCGACTGGACATTCAAGCGCGTTGAGAGCCTCCGGGTTTTCTTCAGCAGTATTAACTAGATCCTCCAAATTCGAAGCTGATTCTGACCTTAGAGGCTTTAACGCAAAAAGAATAGACAAGTGAGAATTTATCAATATTCTCTTATTTTCATAACATTTTACTAACAAATCCCACTCAGGCTTATAATTTTCGTTTGTAACCGGAATGTTTTAAATGAGCTGAGCCGGCTCTACTGTTAAATTTGTTGTTTAATGATGTAATTTAACAACATCTGCGATTTCCGTATTTTCAAGTATCAGTGATTCAAACAAGTGTGGAAAATTCGACCAGCATCGAAGAATTCGCCCTTACCAACTTGATACCATTCTTCTATTTCGGTGAAGATGTCATCCTTAAAATATATGACTTCTCCCTCCAAAGACGCTTTCCACAACTCAAAATTCTGTTGCTGGAACTTCAAGTTATTTGCTTCGAGGGTCTCTAATAGTGCCCGGAGCATACTGCGCGTATGCACCGTAGGAACCGATTGGAACGAATTTTTTATTCAACCAGCCAGTTTCACTTGCTCGAGAAGGGATAGCTCAGCTTATGTTATAGACATTTTGAATCGCCGAACTTTTTACTGGCACGAAAAATAATTGAATTAGTTGAAAGGTTTAAACGAAATGTCTCAATGTTGTCACTGGTGATAAAAGGTTTGAATCGTCGTCCTGGAAGTTGATTGATGCAATCATACGAAGTGTATTTGTTGACTCGAGACTAATACACTAACACGAATTGATGCTAATCATAGTTAAAAAATAAAAGAGATGGATGACGTGATCGAAATGTCCAACTCGAAAGTGTTTTGCGATATTCAAGAACTGAATTAATAAATTCTATGAATCACCACAATCGTTGCGAAATATAAGTAGTTAATTATCGAGAGTCATTGTGTACATTCCACTAAAAACACTAATCGCCCCGGGTGATTGACATATGTAAACATTAATCAGCTGCCAAGGGTATACGCCTGCCGAGAAATTACGTACACTGACTCGAAGCGTTACACAATCGTTGAGAACAAACTGCCGAAACCAAAAACAAAGGATTAGAATTTAATATACGTTACTCCCTTTAGGTTTCCTCGCTGCATGCATGATTTGGATGAATCTTGTTATTCCTGTGTATCTTGAACTTCACTAGGAAATTCACATCAATTCTCTTTTGTCACTCCGAATAATCCTGGGAGGTTTCACTGAGTAAAAAAACTGTCTTCATATCATTGTTTCACGATGCACACATATTATTTGCACTCGCGAACTACGCAGAAAGTACAATTCACTTTATCCGGCTCGAGGGACCAAAAATGGTCGCAAGTGAGAGAAGTTTGTGTAAGAAAAAACTATGCAATGTTTATAAACCTTTTTGAGGATAAGTACATTAAAGGGCAGTTCACTGAGAATAAATGATAAACCTGAATTAATTTTATTGAAAACAAAATTGCTAAAAAAATCCAACTTGTATATATTTAAATCATTTCTAAAATTCATATACATTCAATTTGAACTTGTCTACCGAAACGACGAGACAAGTTCTCAAACGTTTGGACGACGATTAAAAATTCTTACAAAAGGTACGAAAACCACTCACTCATACAAGGCATATGACTCAACGATAGCAGAATAAGGATAAAAGAAGATATCGGTAACACTTTGAAATTAGAATTCCATTAAAATGTAAACATATGAAATTAAAGTCTAAAATGAAAAGTCGATGTTAAGTAAGTCAAACTAAAATAAAATAATGTACTGAATAATTATATCAGTCAATTCCGAACATTCCGCCCGCTTTGTTGGGACAAAATTAAAAAAGATTCACACAGTTCATTCCAGCCAAAAAATAATAAATTGATTATGACAATGAAACAAAATTTAAAATTTCAAGAATAAAACTGATCACAAATTTCTAACTACGATCTGATAAATAAGTGGTTAAAACTGTCAATAACAGAACAAGAGAAAAATGAATACATTGAAACATTCAAACAACACAACCGAAATGAAAGTACAACGCACTTTAAGACGAGATTTAAACATTTTCCTTCGCCTTTGGTAAGAGACACAATTTTACAATGGTTTTGAAAACGATTCATTATTGTAATTTAAAAAAACGCAGAATAAACGTAAAATCCGCATTTAGCCAACGGCTACGTTACTTTCGAGTGGGATTACAAATTGTCGTCGGTTCGGGTATCAGGTTCGCAACCCGGCCTGAAAACAGGAAAGTCTACTATGAATTGAAAGCTCCAACCAGCCCGAAAGTTTCATTTGTAAATTATAAACATTTCTAGGATACCAGGAAAATTGCAAACAATTTTCTCTTCTACCCACTACATACATTGTAAGTTGACAAAAACGAAACGTGTTCATACTGTGTCGCTTGAAATCTATTCATTCACACTTTTAATATTTGTTAATTATATTCAGTAAATAAATTTCAAATAATCCTAAAAAGCTGTTCTATCTACCAACGTTTTTTTTTTTAAATAATCGGTACGGAGCTATTTTTCAATGCAAAAATGTTAAATTATGGGAACTGTAATTACATTCGAAAGATTTCTTCACTTTTTAAATATTTTTCCCACAATTAAAACGTAGTGCTCGTAAAATTAAAATAGTTTACAAAAAATTTATATTTGATTCATTATAATAATAATCGATAAACGATATCACATGAATTCATCATATTAAATTGTGGAATAATTAAGCCTTGGAAGAAATAAAATTGGAGTAATAAAGATCTGTCTTTCTAAACCTTTGTTTAAACTATGAGCGTATGTCGATATAATTTTTCAGATGGAAATACTATTTCCATACAAATGAAAATTTGATTCGACATTCAATCAAATTATTTAATCTGATAATTTCTTCGAAAGTTGTCGTGTTGACTCAATTTTTACAGAAAACCTTTTACCTTCCATTCGAGTTCAGAATTTCTTAATTAAAATGATCGTAATTATGAATGTCAAATGATATCATTATCTGCGAGGGACAATCTTGACACTAATAAAGTCGTTATTTCACATACTTGTGAGATAACGGCAACTTATGTATATATTTGTACTCTGATGGTGCAATGGAATATTCCTTATATACAGTTAATAACCAAATTATTCACTGAAGCATTAATCAGTTTGTTCTCTACTTTGCAAAGATGCGGATGGTCTGTACTTTTGTTTTCACTCTGGCGGTAATCGTTAATTCTATTGGTGAATATAATGATATAATATAATATATCTGTAATTCTTATTATATTTCATATAATAAATGCACGAAAACGGCCTTTTATCAGGCCTGTGGAGCGAGCCTAAAGCCCCCCTTTACAGCTTATAGTCATATAATAGCCATTTGTATATTTACACTGTAAAAACTAGAGATTTCTTTTTTTATGGTTATTTTTCGCGTTCCATTTTTGAAAAGGATAACTTCATGCTGTTATTTTCAGCGTAAAAAGAAACAATTCTGGGTTCCCACCAGTGGTATCATTTAAGTATCACTTGAGACTAATTTTTCTCAGTATTATTGTTCTTACAGTCCATGACGTCAAAACTTATGACCTCGTAGATATACATGGCCATTACATACCTAAGAACTTGAAAAGCGTCATTTAAAGTCGGTTCCTGCGACTTGCACTGGAAAGATACATTCATCAATTATGCCCCTCTTTTCTCCTTGGTGCATAATATACTATTAAGCTTACCACAAACAAAATTACTTTCAAACATAATAATGCATTTTGAAGCAAAGAAGATGAATCTTCAAGAAAATAGATTAATTTTTTAATAAAATTAATTACTTTTTAACAAAAATTTCTGAATTAGTAATCACATAGTTAAATTTTAAACCTAAAAAACATTTCCTGCCAAAAAGTCAAATTTTTAAAAATTTCAAAAACCATAAAATGAGAAAGGAAAAATGATGAATTTCCTCAAAAATGGATTTAAAAATTGCAATTCAATTATTTACAATGATGTCAATATAGAATGGAATGATTGCAAGGTGTTTTTTTTAACTTGAGACAACGAAATATCTCAAAAAATACGCATCCTACGGAAAAAATGTCTGGAATAAAAACTTTTTATTTTCGAGGGGGAAAAAAGATTTGTTAAAATTTACCCCACCCCCACCCCCACAGGAGGCAGGCGTGGGGGTAACTTTGTAATTTCAAATGGCAACGTAAGTTTTATTCGGAAATTTGTTTCGATTCGCGATAGATGGCGCTGCAATTGCGAAAAATGAAATTGTTGACACTACTTTTAGCTCCACCCAGGAATAACGACGCGGACGTAGTAGTTCTCTATTCCCTTTGGGGTGCTTAATTTCGTTGAGTCCCCTTGCCTCTCACCATCCATCGGGGTGCTTGATTTCGGTGAGTCCCCTTGCCTCTCACCACAGGGATGCTTGATTTCGATTAATTATTTTACAATAAGTGCTCAAAATGGTGTCCTCGCACTTCGATGCACTTGTTAATCCGAGCTTTGAAAGATTCCACACAACTGCGAATTGTGTCTGGTGATATTTGTGCACAAGCAGACCTGATTCGCTCGATCATGTTATCACGAGTTGTGGGGACTTCTTGATACACGCGATTCTTTAGATAACCCCACAAATAGAAATCAGGCGCCGTAAGATCTGGCGATCTGGCAGGCCAATTTACTGGACCTCCTCTACCGATCCATCGTCCATTGAATTCGCGATTTAGTACTTCCCTCGCGATTGCCGCATAATTTGCTGGACAACCGTCACCTTGAAACCACATGTTGTGTCGCACTTCCAAGCTTAGGTCTTCCAGCAATATTGGAAGTTGATTTTCTAAAAAGTTACGATATTTTTCACCGTTCAAATTTCCATCAATAAAATACGGACCGATAAGTTGATCTCCAATTATTCCACACCAAACGTTCACGGACCATGGACGCTGATGCTCAACTTCACGCAACCAATGTGGATTTTCTACACTCCAATAATGCATGTTGTGCCGATTAACGTTACCATAGTTTGTGAAAGACGACTCGTCTGTGAAGAGTACTAGAAAAAAGAAATTCGGGTTTCCTTGTATCTGCTGAACCGCCCATTGACAAAATGTCACTCGGTTCTGAAAATCATTGCCATGAAGTTCTTGATGCAGTGAAATATGATACGGATGATAATTATTACGTTTTAATACCTTCCAAACACTGGATAGAGACATTCCGGAATCACGGCTTGGTTGTTGAGTACTAACATGAGGGTCATGAGTGACTGCAGCTAAAATTCAATTTCATTATCAACTCCAGTGACTGTTACATGGCGCTTCCTTTTTTCGGTTGTACACTTCCGTCAGTGAAGAAGTTTCGGACAACCCGGTAAAAAGAAGCGCGTGAAGGAACACTTTCTGGAAAGCGTTGAGCATAAAGCGTGAGAGCATCATTGATATTCCTGCCACTTTCTCCATAAATGAGAATCATTTCAATCTTCTGTTGCTGAGATAGAATTTCCATTGTAAAAGTAATGAAGTAAGGTAATGAGGAAATACAACGACACCCAAACCAACTCAAACGAACGTGACCAACAACAATAATCCAAACGAAAGCAACCAACATACCCAAATCAAATGAACACAATCAATCTTCCTAATGAATAAACGTTAAGCACGGACAGACGCGGTTATCGCTCGGCCGGAATGACGTCGAGGATTGTAGACAGTGGAGACTCGATGATATGTAATGTGTACATCCAAAATCGACTGTCGTCAACCAACTGCATTCGGGAATGGTTTTCGACAGTTTTATCACTTTTATTGTCCCGTTGCCAAAAGTTCAAGCACCCCGATGGATGGTGAGAGGCAAGGGGACTCACCGAAATTAAGCACCCCGAAGGGAATAGACAACTACTACGTCCGCGTCGTTATTCCTGGGTAGAGCTAAAAGTAGTGTCAACAATTTCATTTTTCGCAATTGCAGCGTCATCTATCGCGAATCGAAACCAATTTTCCGAATAAAACTTACGTATTTCGTAAAGGAGAATCTGAATCTGTGATAAAAAAATTGGGGTTGCCATTTGAAATTACAAAGTTACCCCCACCCCTGCCTCCTGTGGGGGTGGGGGTGGGGTAAATCTTAACAAATCTTTTTTCCCCCTCGAAAATAAAAAGTTTTTATTCCAGACATTTTTTCCGTAGGATGCGTATTTTTTGAGATATTTCGTTGTCTCAAGTTCAAAAAAACACCCTGTATAACATCAAGTGGCCTAAAACGTATGATGCTCTTGCAAATCCATAGTTCTTGACCAATTGGCACCAAATTATACAAACATATTCTTTGGTTTTTCAGACAGGTCGTCAAAGTATTGGGGGCGGGGGGCAAATGGAAAGAGGGCACAGCGGCGCATGTAAACTCCTGAGATAACCCTACATGTTTATACGGTAGTCTCAGATGAGGTCATTATTATTATTATACAGGGTGTCCCAGACTCAAGTGTCCGGACTTATATAGCCATATGAAAATTAAAAAAATAAATAGAAAATTCCTTTTCCAAAAATCAGTTGAAGTTTTACTTTTTTAGTTATAAAACATTTAAGCTGGACCAATCAGGAGCGCTGTATAAACAGCCGTGTGTGCGTGAACGGGATTCCAACGTAGTGTTCTCCCGTCGCTAACCCCACCTTTGCGCTCACTTTGACAACACTGCGTTTAAATCTCGTTCACGTACACACGGCTGCTTATACGGCGCTCCTGATTGGTCCACCTTAAATGTTTCATAACTGAAAAACTAAAACTTCAACTGATTTTTGGAAAAGGAATTTTCTATTTATTTTTTTCATTTTTATACGGCTATATAAGTCCGGACACTTGAGTCTGGGACACTCTGTATATGTGTATCAATACATGCATTTTTAATATATTTATACTTGGAAAATAAAAGTCAATAAAGAGACTTTTGATTTTGAATACAGTTTCATGGCATCATAATTTTTAACCCAAAATGTGACTAAAACAAACTAAATGTCACTAACGCATATTACTAGTATGTCGAGTGTTCTTTTGAATTCAAAAGAGTTCGATGCAGTTTATAAGAATTCCAGGAGAATTTTAACGAATTCTGAATAAATCCCAAAAATAAAACAATGAATTGAACTTGAAGGTTTTGACGCTCAACACTTCTTTATGGAATTTTGAAATAATTTCAATTCAAATCTTCATTTTGCTTATTTAAAATGATTGTTTGTTAAGTGTTAATTGACAGTAAAAAGTGAGTAAAAACATATTTGCCAAAGAATTGGACATATTAAAAACCGTAGAATTTATGTAGGTTTTTGTATAGCAGAAAATCGTTTATTCACAGAAAAAACAGAAGATAAACTTTACATCAATTTCCGACGAAAGATTCTTTGCAACAAAAATTAACTTCACAGTATAAACTTTACACGAATATCGGTTAAACTTTCTTTTTCATTCCATGCCAAATACATGTATTTTGAAAGTCGCGAAGTTGGCTGAACAAAACTTCATCATTAGGGTTATTGAAGCGTTTATGCAGTCGTCTTCTACAAAAAATATGTTTACTTAACATAAAAATGTACGGTGGGGAGTTCTCATAATTTTTATTGATTCATGAGAAAGATGCTTTCTGCAAAGAAACGTTGAATTCAGCTAAAGATATTAGACATAAATAAGCTAAACAAAACAAAAATGTATCTTCTATTTCTTCTTGCAGAATGCAGTTCGCGGCACGACGAGAAACCTACTAGCGAAAGTAATCCTGGCCGTTCTTCTTCTTCTGCTGCTCGACAACAACATTTGCCTGACCGGATTTCTCCAGAGGAGGCTCCTTTTCGTGGCAGGACCAGGTTTCCTGCTAGCAGGAGTCCTAATGGCGAACGTAAGCCTGGTTCTTCTTCTGCCAGAAAACATTCACCTGACTGGACATCTTTTCAGGAGCCTCCACTTCGTGCCAGATCCATTTCTCCTCTGGGCAGGCTTCCTTCAGATCGAGTACTTGGATGTACAATAGAAGAACTTGGATATGTTCGGCTCATTCCCCTCACAAATCGAAACCAGCAATTTGAATTTCGAAGATACGTTATTCCTGCTGGTATGCCATTTAAATTTCGGGTAGAACATAATGGATATGTGCCCGTGCCAACCCGAGAATATATTGTATTAGCAACATCAAATGATGATATTTTTGCAATATTGGATTATAGTGGGACTCTTCGTGGAATTTATAGGTCAGCTAAATATAGTCCGCGAATAAAAGTAAATATGATAAGCGGCGCAGTTGATAATTTGACTCCAGATGAAAAAAGGGATTGTCCAGTGGGCAAAAGTCAAGCACTCTTCTCAAGAAGCTTTATTAAAGCCTCTGCAAATTACGATTCTCTACAGTGTGAACGGAATCCCAATGTCGAACGTAATCCTAGTTCTTCTTCTTCTGCCAGACAACATTCACCTGACCGGACATCTTTTCAGGAGCCTCCACTTTGTGCCAGATCCATTTCTCCACTGGGCAGGCTTCCTTCAGAACGAGAACTTGGATGTACAATAGAAGAACTTGGATATGTTCGGCTTATCCCTCGCAAAAATCGAAACCAGCAATTTGAATTTCGAAGATAACAATTTTGTGAGGCTCCTCACTTGGGGTGCTTCACTGGGGTCACTTGAACTCTTCGTTTCAGTCCAGTTTCGGGGGTTGCCTGCAAATAGCCTTGGCCACAGGTCGGCGGGATCCAAACGTAAACAGTCAGGGCCATCTAACCTTTTCCAATTGGAATGCAATATTGCACAATACTCGACTGAGTCCTCGTGCGAGCCGACCCTTCTTCCGAGAAGAAAGTCGCAACCGTCTCTCGCCTTGCCCCCTGAGAAACTGCGTTAAAAGTAATATTTGTTGAGTCTCGTTTGAGCAGCCGAGCTGTAAGGACGTGTTTGTTGTTGCTCCGTCTTATGCCGATAGTTTAAAAAACTGACTTTGTAGAAAAAAATATCCTAGAAAGCACCTCAGCAGGCTTGCAGAGATGTGAAGCCAAAATAGATGCTGTACAAAAGGAGAATGCCGAGCTCAAGATGGAGATCGCAAAACAGGCTCAACAGCTAGATAGGCTTACAAGAAAAAATAACCCGATACTTTTTGGAACCAAAATGGGTATAACTCTTAACCGGGAATCGCTTAATGGAATTCCCCGCCTGGGTGAATTTAACTCTGGAAAAATGAGTCCTGTTTTGTTTTCACTCTGCTCAGGATCGATGAGGCACGCTATCCTTTAAAATCGTTCGAAAGTTAAAGGAACAAATATTTTCATCGAGCATGACTTGGACCCGGACTTTGTTGAAATCCGCAAAGCTCTGAGCCAAGAAGCAGCTGAACTAAAAATGCAGGGATGAAAACTTGTATAAGTGGCAACCGCCTGCGAGTTAACAATTTTCGTCTACAGCTTAGGTGATTTAAGAAGAATAGGCGTAGAGAAAATAATCGATGAAACCTAATTTCTGAAAAGAAAAGGAGGGGTGATTTTCAAGACGCGGGCTTTCTTGACAAGTATGTGAACAGGGCAACTTCTGCAGCATCTGGCCAGCGCACAGACTGCCTGAATGGATCTATTATGAGAAGGGCAGGAGTTCCAAGCTTTTGTTCTGCGGGCGTTTCATCAAATAGATAGATGAGCAAGTCGAGTTTTGGTGTTTTTATTGGAATATCAGTGGTTATCATAAATTGCGTAACTTTGATGTAAAGCAGAAAGCCTACTTAACTAGTCATTAAGTGATTTGCAAAGGTGAGTCATGGCTCACAAACGCATCTGTGAAACTACCGAAATTTTTAGTTGGTTACACCCCTTATTACTCTGTGGCTGTCGAAGAAAAACGTAAGGGCCGTGGCAGTGGAGGGCTAATTACATTAGTCCAAAACTACGCTGACTATTAGCATTGTGAACTGGAAATCAGTAATTTATGGATATTTGTGAAATTGACCTTTGAAAATTCCTTCAGTCTGCATATAGGTAATATGTATTTTCCCCCATCAGCAAACTTGGACTACTGTATTGATTTTAATGCCCGTGTACGAATCCTAAATAGTTAATGTTAGTAAAAGATGCAAAAAATTGGTGAAGTCCCTTGTATTGTGCGACCTAGCGCTCTGCAATGGTCGTACATTTTCTGATACGCTGAGTCAATTTACCTACCTAACGAAAAGAGGTTGCAGTACTATTGATTTACGTTGGTTAGATATCGATTGCGCAAATCCTGTTGGCGATTACGTTTTGCACAATATTTCGGAACAATCAAATCATTTACTTGTTGCTATTGATTTTCATATTGTGCTCAATGGTTCTAGGGATAGAGAGCCTACCACGTTTGGCGGCGTATCAATGTCTGTAAAATGAATCACGAGGGAGCGAACACCTTTTATGCTGCTTTGTCAAATTTACCGCTTATATTGAATAATGATGTTAACGTTGATTTTTTGTATAATGAATTAATTTCCTCAATCACGCAGTGCGCCCGTCTAACTAAACTATGGGCCCAACTAAATTATCTGGGTGTAAGTGGAAAAATTATTGTAATTTTGGTCTCATTTTATATTAACGCCGGTCCAAGGGTCAAATTTGGTGAGTCCTACTCGGAAATAGTCGACGTGACGCTGGGGGTCCTACAGGGTGACAGCTTCAGTCCTCTCCTCTTCATTCTTTTTGCGGCTGATATTGTGAACTTTTATATAAAGGAAGGTATGAAGGGTGTGTTGATGAATGCTGTAAGATCTCTAATTACACAGCCCCACAACAAACAATTAAATTTCATATCCCTGAACCAGACACATGCATCCCTATGTATTTTTTGTCGCTGAATCCGAATCCGAGGTCAAAAAAATTCATATACCCCCAACATTTTTAGCTAGAGCCAAAAAACACGCCTAGAATGGGGTGAAAATGAGATTAAGCAACGAGCATAGTTGTTGCATCTTAATCAATCGAATTATACAATTTTTCAAATGTATAGCGCATAAAATTGATTTGAAACACCCCTCCCCACCAACCCCACCTACCCCTTAACCCATCCAACCCCTAGAAACCACCTCTACCAAACGACAAGCAGGCTAACCCACCTACCCCTGGGAACAGCGAGTTTAGTCGCGTATTTTTTTGAAATAATCACATTCGACACCACAAGCGTGCTAACCCACGAACCCCGTAACTCACCTAACCCCTAGAAACGAATCCTACCAAATCACAGGCAAGCTAACCCACCTACCCCTGGAAACAGCGAGTTTAGTCGCCAATTTTTTTGAAATAATTACATTCGACACCACAAGCGTGCTAACCCACGTACCTCCTAACTCACCTAACCCCTAGAAACGAATCCTACCAAACTAAAAGCAGGCTAACCCACCATTCGTCTGGGAAGAGCGAGTTTAGTCGCCTATTTTTTTGGAATAATTACATTCGACACCACAAGCGTACTAACCCACGTATCCCCTAACTCACCTTTCCCCTAGAAACGAATCCTACCAAACCACAGGCAGGCTAACCCACCTACGTCTGTGAACAGCGAGTTTAGTCGCCTATTTCTTTGAAATAATTACATTCGACACCATAAGCGTGCTAACCCACCTACCTCCTAACTCACCTAACCCCTAGAAACCAATCCTACCAAACCACAGGCAGGCTAACCCACCTTCCATGAGAACAGCGAGTTTAGTCGAAACTCTCCCCCTGTTTTTTTTAAGCTCTACCCCTGTGCCAAGTTTCATGAAAATCGGCGCTGGACGGTAAGTATCCTGAGTCAAACCTAATACTAATAAACTAACCCTAAAGAGTTAAAACAGGGTTAACACATTTTTCTCCTCCAATTCCAACTATGGCCGTATCAATGCATGTTATTTCTCTTGCCAAAGGATATTTTAATGGAGATCGGTCAAAAAGTTTGAATATGAAAACTTGGAAGCAATTTTTAAAATCTTGCTGGAATAGAAGAATGTCTTTCTGCGAAGAAATAGAGCCAATGGCTTATCACTTTGAAATTCATGAAGAAATGGTTCGATTTCTCCTGCAAACATTTCAAAGAATGCCAGTTTCGCAGGAAGGATATCGTCTTGACCAATTTTCGTACAATCTCGAAACTTTTGCACTTTGGATGCTCGTTTTTTGGTCGGTTTTCAAAATAATCGAAGTATTTTTTTATTGATTCCAAAATCAACGAAATTTTCTGCACAGCAGGTGCATTTTCAAGCCATCTGATGTTGCAAAATTTCAATGGAAACTGCTGGCAATTTGTAATCCGAATGAAATCTCCTCGACGAGCAGGAACGTCCTTGAAGGAATTGTACAAAGCTCTGAAGAGACCAAATTCCAATTAGTTGCTGTCATTCCAGTTTTAAAAGCACCGTGAAGAGTGTGAATCCCACATGAACCAATTTCGAAAAGTTGAGGGTCATCTTTTTCATGTCTTATCTCAGCAGAAAGTAATTTCAAAACATTGAAATTAACATTAGGACCATCCATGGAGATTTGCAGAATATTTTTCGTGTCGTCACCAATAAAAGCTTCTTTTAAGCCGTTAAAAATATCATTGGCTTTAGCACTTCTTAAAAATACAGACTTGAAGTATCGCGTTTTGACCTCGTTCTCTTGTGAATCCCAATATCTCACTGTGATGTCCATTTGCTGCGATTGGGAGTATTTATTCAGAGATTTTTCGAAACCAACCACGTAAAAGTCACAGTTTTTGATCTTCTTGTTCAGTTTAGATCGAAAATAAGGACCTAAGCCAAATGTTACGCCGTAAGAAATCTTATCTTTCTTCAGTTTCATATTTTCCGCAATTTTACTATCGGGGAAAATTGCTTGCATCAAAATGCAGTCACTTTCAGCATCGCGAAGGGAACGATGCGTAATTACAGCCTGCAAACGCCAGCTTATCTCAGCTACAGTAGTGGATTTTTTCATACGAAAGAAATCAAGCGTCTTTTTTTTATGATCATGTGGGAGGAGCTGAGAAGCTGAGCCTTGCGTTGAGTCTGCTTGAGTTCTTTTTGAATCCGGTTGAAGATTGATCATCGACTAATGGATTATTTGCAGGTTTAGGGGTCGAAGGTTCTGAATCTTTCGTAGGCAGTGTTTCGGGTTTGAGAATCCATTGATTTATCAAAGGCACAGTTTTTGCATATGCGTTGGCTGCTTGTTTATGCTTTTCGCCTTTCTGATGATTCCTCAGAGCTGTGATTCCCATACTCTCAACAGAAATTTGGCAGTGATTGCACCATTTGCATCTTGCAGCATATGTATCCTGGGGATGGGGTTCAACCCATAGAAATTGAATCTCCCATTTCTTTATGTATTTAATTTTTCCACGCACTGTACGCTTACTCATCTTGTCCAAAAATGCAATTTCTCTGCAATATGATAAAGCCATACTTTGTTTTAATTTCTCATAATTATTTGAAGTTATTCTCTCTTTAGTAAATGCCTATGTAAATACGCAACTTTAACGATTGATTACACACAAATGGGACAGTCAAAATTCTAAAACAAATCTCACGGGATGTTTGATATTAAAGGAACGTTCTGCGAGAAACGTGTTTTTTTAAATATACAAACATAAATTACATAATCTTTTTAATTGATATTGTAAGTTTCTTTCGCATAAATAAAATCGATGTTCTTTCGGAAAAATTGCAGAAAAACGAATTTTTAGAATTTTCTACGGAATTTTAGTTGCAACTCTTCACAAGAAATTATACAACTATTTTAAGTAATTACTTTTTTGCAATATAGCAAACAACGAGTGGGCATTATTGCATTAAAAGAGAATTAAAACATCAAAGAGTCAAAACAAAAATATCAATTTTTTAGGCTTTGAAGCCGATACAATTTTTTGAATGTCAATTTTGGGAATGAAATTCATAGAAATATCATTTAACTTTTATGCTACATTTGATTTATGAAAACAATCAAATCACGCTTAACGATTTGATACGTAATTCGTAATTTTACGATTTTGTCAAATTGGGGAAGATGATAAAGTCTTGTTTTTTACAATCGTTGCAATCGTACACTCGGGAGAGCTATGATATTAGTACACTGAACCACATTGATTTTGTTCGACTTAGATTAGGTTAGGAAAGAATCGAAGTGGTTGAGTGTGTGAACACAGAGATGACGCCCAAACAAAGTGATTGACTTTCCCGCGTTTTGATTTTAATTTCAAAGTTTTTACAAAATTCCCGTACATTGCTGGAATTTCCCGTACATTTCCCGTACACGTGAAATTCTCATACGATTCCCGGTTTTCCCGGATTTCCCGTACAGTAGACACCCTGTAAAAGAAACTACACCTAAGTTCAAAGGACTTGGGTTAGCGCGCTTGTGGTGTGAATGTAATTATTTCAAAAAATAGGAAACTAAACCCGCTGTTCCCAGGCGTAGGTGGGTTAGCCTGCTTGTCGTTTGGTAGAGGTGGTTTTTAGGGGTTAGGTGAGTCAGGGGGTACGTGGGTTAGCACGCTTGTGGTGTCGAATGTAATTATTTCACAAAAATAGGCGGCTAAACTCGCTGTTCTCAGGGGTAGGTGGGTTAGCCTACTTGTCGGTTGGTAGAGGTGGTTTTTAGGGGTTAGATGGGTTAGGGGGTACGTGGGGTAGGTAGGGAGGGGTGTTTCAAATCAATTTTATGCGCTATACACTTGAAAATTTGTATAGTTCGATTGATTAAGATGCAACAACTATGCTCGTTGCTTAATCTCATTTTCACCCCATTCTAGAGGTCTGGTTCAGGGATATGAAATTTAATTTTTTTTGTTGGGTTGTGCTTATGCTTCTGTTCGCGACGATATAGTTATCTTTGCTACTTTTTGTCACGACGCTCGAGGCAATCTAAAAGTTATGCAGGAGTATTGCGATCAGAATGTCCTTCAGCTAAAGCCAACAAAAAAATCGTCCCTTTTTATAGAGCCGGTAAGTTGAAAAAACTTCGCCCACTTATGTGGAAAAATTAATCCATTCTTGAATTATTAACACCTACACGTACGTCAGAACCTCGTTCTTGGATAAATTTATAGTGGCCAAAGGCCATTTTGGCAGGAAAGGGACGACACCATTTTATAGAGTGTGCAGCATTATAAATAAGTCTGAACATAATTCATGGGGAACCTAGAAGCACGCCTGCGCACTTCATCCGAGTGCAAACGGGATTAGATCAGGTAAGCGTCAAAGCGTTCGAAGGCGCCTATAATTGTTGGATTTCACTAACTAATATGAACGATGACTAAGATTTGACTCACGAACTTCTACGAGTTGGACCAGGCTAGTGCCGCAAGTATAGAATTTAATTCGGCTTCGCAATTTAAGTCCCCCACTACAGGATCAGAACGCTACAGAAATTAAAGTGTCCTGGTTTGGAACCGCACCCTTAAGAATTATAAGTGTCCAATCCGCAAAAGGATTGGTCTAACCTAAAATGTTCCGATCCCTGGTCGTTTCATATATTTTTTGTTTTTAGTGAGATTGAAGTTTGGAACAATTAAAATAATGCACCCTCTGAACCATTTTAGTTCGCTATCTCGGATCATTTATCAATCTGAAGGTAGCAAACTAAACAAGACAGAAACTGGTACTAAAATAGACTATTTGTGAGATCATATTAGAACGCCCAAAAAAGAATGCCAGGTAAAAATTAATGCCTAGTTTTTACTGTGTAGCAGCAGTCCGATCTAAACCCAACGCAGACACAATTCAACATTTTTACTCATATCAAAGCGGGACAGAAGGTACTAATGCGGGACCGTCCCGACGAATGCAGGACGATTGGTTACCTTGCTAATGCTAGGAAATTGCGGTTTTTCCTGTAATTCGTAGTTTTGCACACGATTGAAACCCGAAACACATAATTTTATTATAATGAATCTTCGTGAAAGCATTAAATCTATTATATTGCAGCTATCTTATCACATCTCCCCAAAATCCTCATGACGTATTTTTTTCTTCCTTAGAAATCATTACTCTTGACGCTCTGAAGGATGCTTTCCGTGCCGCGTCGTGGCGGCGCAGATGTAAATTATTTTTTCAATTGAAACTTTTTCAAATGGTCAAGACTTTCAAATACTTCAGCCAAATAAAATTTACTTAGTGAAAGCAAACTTTTTCGCAGTGCATGAGGATTGCATTTTCTATAATTTGTTAATCATTTTAAATGTTATTACAACGTATATTCGTTTCTTCTGCTTGAAAGTTCAACTTTTTGGTTGCTAATGACACTGATTGGTTAAAAATCAATTTTCTGATTGAAGTTCAAATATTTGATTGAAAATTTGACTCTTTGGGTTAAAAATTTACTTCTTCTGGTTGAAAATCTTTGTTGGTTGAAAATTAAACTTTTTTGTGGCAATGCAACATATTCTGACATGAAATCTCAAGAATTTGTAGCGTTTCATATTGAGTTGTATATGGTATCAACATTAGTAGTGTTTAGAAGAATTTATTTCACTACCATCCCCCTAGTTTTGTGAAAAATCACCCCGTTCCCTCTCTTTTAAGAGCATTTTGGGCTCTAAAGTGTGACATTTTATTATTTAAAATTATTTTCGATTAATTATTGTAATTTAAAAAAACGAAAAAACGCAGAATAAACGTAAAATCCGCATTTAGCCAACGGCTAAGTTACTTTCGAGTGGGAGTACAAATTGAAGTGGGGCCGGGTATCAGGTTCGCAACCCGGCCTAAAAACAGGAAAGTTTAGTATGAACTGAAAGCTCCAAGTAAAGATTTCTTCACTTTCTAAATATTTTTCCCACAATTAAAACGTAGTGCTCGTAAAATTAAAATAGTTTATAAAAAATTTCTATTTGGTTCATTATAAAAAAATCGATAAACGATATCACATGAATTCATCATATTAATTTGTGGAATAATGAAGCCTTGGAAGAGATAAAATTGGACGGATAAAGATCTGTTTTCTGAAAACTTTGTTCAAACTATGAGCGTATGTCGATATAATTTTTCAGATACCGCTATTTGTTCTACAACATACAGGTATACGAGGACATAGACCAGTAAATCTCTATGAAACTTCATTGTTAAAGAAATAAGTGTTTGTCTCCAAGCTTAAATTTACGAAGTCAAGTAAGATAGTGACTAGCGGCTGTCTGTATACGACGTATATATTTTTTTGGGTGAGAGAGGCAGAAGGTCAGAAGGGGGGAGCCAGAAAATCAAAATTGGCTAGGTGGAATACGAAAAGCCCACTAGTATATATATGGAAACATCTTGTAAAAAATTTATTTTCTTGCTGAATTAATATCATCTACTGCTATTTACTCTCATCTACTCCATTAGTAAAAAATGAGGAGCACCGTGGGTACTCTACACAGTGAAAACTAGGCATTCATTTTTATCTGGGATCCTTTTTTGGGCGTTCTAATATGATCTCACAAATAGTCTTATTTTAGTACCAGTTTCTGTCTTGTTTAGTTTGCTAACTTCAGATTGATAAATGATCCGAGATAGCGAACTAAATTGATTCAGAGGGTGCATTGTTTCAATTGTTCCAAACTTCACTCTTATAAAAAACAAAAAATAGATGAAATTAAAAATTCGTAAAAATTAGTGTTGAAACGTCACACTCAGACGTCGCGAACTTCAGCCCTATGAGTTACGTTGGTTTCCAAACTTGACAGATTAGAATTTGTTTTATCAGATTTAGTTATTGACAGATGATCCTCATTTCGAGCCTATTTCAATCCACAAATCGACCTTATTTTATTAGATTGGCGGATCAAACTGAAGTTGGATTGTTTTGTTGCGTGAACTGTTTTAATACCGAATTAAGTTCTAAATCGAATCCTAGTTTCTACAGTGTATTCCTTGCTTTTCCGTTTTTCTTGATTCTATTGGTAAATATATAATAATATAACATCTTTACCTCTTACTTCTCCCTCCTCTACATCACACCCCTGTCATTCCTCACATCCCTTCCTTCTCATACTTTCTGCCCCCTCAATTTCCTGATTTCTCCTTTCTCTACTTCCTCTCTTCTCACATCTCACAATAACACTCGCTTCTCCTACACTGTAAAAACTAGAGATCTCCTTTTTTACGGTATCATTTTTTAGGTGTCCTGTTTTTGAATAAGAGAACTTCATACTGTTATTTTCAATGTAAAACAAATGAATCTGGGTTCCCACCAGCGGTCTCATTTTAATACCGCTCGAGACTGTTTTTTCTGAGTCTTATTTAATACGTGAAATTAGCCCTAAAATAATACTTTTTTTTATAGTGTACTTCCCA
>CAKNXH010062796.1:0-112733 GCA_932178445.1 Andricus quercusramuli
AAATAGTTACATTTTTTAGTCATTGAATCTAATATTTTTCAGTACCTACATGACTTAACCGTAATATTTATCGTATCCTCCTCGTCCTCCTCCTCCTCATCCAACCAGCTAAAAACAGTTGCATTTTTGAGTCATCGAATCTAATATTTTTCAGTACCTGCATGACTTAACCGTAACATTTATCGTATCCTCCTTGTCCTCCTTGTCCTCTTCTTCCTCCTCCTCCTCCTCCTCCTCCTCTTCCTCCTCCTCCTCCTCCTCCATTCTCCTCCTCCATTCTCCTCCTCTATTCTTTCTCCTTCTTCCACATAAGTTTTAATAGTTTATTCAACTTGATTTAGGATAATTCAAGATTCAACACGGAAAACGTGATTACAACTACAAGAAAAAGCAGCGTATCCGATGGTGGCGCACTCTATGATAATCTTTGGTAACCCAGGTCCTCGTTTTAGGGAAGCAAAGTTTCGTCTACTAAGTTGGAACAGTTGAATCAACTGTATATCCATTATTCTGTTAACCAGAAATCCTTGTCACTTTATATAGATTTATTTAAATACAATTTTTTTGTAAATGTTGGTTCTAAGAAAAGACAAGAGTTGCAGCTGTTATATATAATAGCAGATTTTAATATGCGTAATCAATACTTCATTCAGCATTTTTAGTATTATTTAATTAAATTTCTATATCGCTAAATGTAGTTTTAAGAGTTCTAGAAAGTAGATGTTCTTGTTATCACTAGATCATTGTATTATTTTTTAATGTTTGATTCACAGTATTCTGGCATAAGATTTTAATATTGTTGAATTTATTTTATCACTCATGGTACTTTATTTCAATGTTTCAAGTAGGTAAGTTGAATATTTTCAGCAGATTACTCTATTATGCGAAATATGATTTCAACGTTTCTTGCAGTTCATTATAATACTTATGTAGCTGATTTTATAAATTCTAACAAGAGCTTTCGAATTATATGTTCTTCGTCCGAAAATATTTGAACCAATATTATTAAAAATTATTACTGGGGGCTACTAGGTATTAATTGCTAATAGTTCATGTGACATCTGAGCCTTATCAATATGAGATTCTAAATGTCTCACTGTGATCCACTGGATGTAATAAGATCTCTTGAGAATCTGTTGGCATTTTTCAAGATTCATGCAAATTTTTATATGGTTTGATTCATTTTTCAGAGGCATGCTGTGAGATTTATGATTGTTTTTTGAGTCGCTCAATCACAAAGCCTTCTGAAATCTTGCAAATGTTACAAAATTATTTTCTTTAGAATTACATTTTTTTAAATGCATAGCTCTCTCTCTCTCTCTCTCTCCCTCTCACACTTTTCTCTCTCTATCTCTAGCCTATACACACATGTACTTCATACCTTGCTGTCACTTTATGATTAATTGATTTTTTAGAATATAAAAATTAATGTAGTCTATAGGCTTATAAGTCCATTACATCACATGGTTCTCTCTTGCACATGATTCACTCACCCCATTATGCTTAAACCATTGAGATGATGTAATAAATGTTAGTTTGAAAAGAAAAGCTTCGTTTCTGTTGTAATGTAGTCAACATTTACATTTTTATAATATTCACCTAACTCATCCAAATTGATATAATAGCTCTCGTTCCAGCACTTATTTTGGTGCTTCTTTGTCTTGGCTGGTTTCATACTCTTCTATGGTATATTCATCATTTTTATTTTTACGTGTGCTACAATAAGAGTAAAATATTTTTTTAAAATGAGTTTCTTCTCCTTCTTTATCTTTCGTGAAAAGCAATACATGCATTTGTAGTCATAAAACAGAATTTTCCACTATACATATACGTATTAGCATCTCTGCTATTAATCTTCCTCCCATATCCTCAACAAATTTTCCACTATACATATACGTATTAGCATCTCTGCTATTAATCTTTCTCCCATATCCTCAACATTTTTGAATATGCGTGTTATTTCATTGATCAAACAATTTTCATTAAGAACCATTATCGAACGAACCACCGTTCTCTTACAAAAAATACTTTAATTCAACTGTCTTTCAGTACCGCCAATTGAGCGAGCTCTTCCAATAAACTGAACACGTATTAAATAATTATGCATTATATATTCTCAGATTATTATTATTGAACTGCATGTAGAATATTTTTGAAACTTTTACTAGAGACGTGTGGAAAAGTTTTTTTAGACAAATTTGACTCCTTAGCCCTCTGAGCCCTCTGGTATGAGATCTCTTGCATCTAAATACATAGATTTGACTCAGTATCAATGTTGGTACGGTAGGAATTCAGGATGACATCATCAAAATTTAGCACGGAAACTTAGCACGGACATGAACCACTTTAACTGTAAAGTGTTCTCTACTAATATATCTGTCACTTTAGGCTAAAGTTCCAGAAGTTTTCTAGAATGTAGAATGTTCATCATGAGTTAAATATGTACTAAATAAATAAAGACAGGAATTTTTAGTTAAAAGTATCATCTATAAGGAAGCAATAAATCAAATTTACGTAGACAAAACAGGATGTCATGCATAGCCCTCCATATCAAATTTCACCTGTACACCTGTATCTTTTGCATGTTAAATGAATGTTTATCTATAAGAAGGCAATAAGTCATCTTTATTTTTCTCATAACTATATGATTCAGTAGAAAATGCCAGGATAAAGCAAAATATAACCTTGAAAGTATTTACACGAAATGTTAAATTGAGATAAAAAATAACCTTGAAACTGTTTACATGAATTCGATTCTTATAATTGCGCAATATTATTCCATGATGTCATCAGGACACTCCGAGAATGTTCTAGAAGCTTTTAGCATGAATAGAATACATACATATCCAGAGTCCATCTTGTAAAAGTGGCTTAAAAGTGAGATTCAGAGTCAACCTTATAATGCGTAACCAGACTCCGTCTTACTTTTTGGTTCAGGACCCAGCCTTACTCATCTACTAATACAGTAGCTTTAGTGGGTGATTGAAATTTGAAATATTTCGTTATATTTATATTATATTTACTTGTTCAGAAATGTGGTAATTGTCCGAACAGGGCCCAGGCTTGGCAAAACTAGGCTCTAGCCTGGTAATCTAGCCTTGCCAAACTCGAATGAAACGCCAAATCTGGCTTGGACCCAGTTATATTGCCAGGCGTGATCATCCAGCTTGGCCCAAGCTTGAACCTCGTTTACTATCGATTCCTAGCCATTTTTTATTTTCTCAATTAAAAGTCGAAATTAAGCAGAAATATTTTATATTTGAAGTTAAAGTTAACAAATGAACATCATTACATGAATTAACAACATATTGACACTTTATAATGCGACAAAAAATTTTTCTCCGTTTGAGCTTAGAAGTCATGTGCAGTCTTGACATGAAAATATATATATATTTTTTTTTAAATTAATATAAGTACTTACTTGCACTTTCACCGCGTAAATATGGGTTACTACCGATTGCACCATGCCTTCCGACTCTATTTTAGACATTTTTATACAATTATTTAAACTGTGCATTATAATTCTGCTTCAATAATAAATTATTGCCAATATAAACGAACAAACATTTTAGCTTTTTTCTGGTTTACAAAGTCATCGGTAAAAAGTTTCAATCATATGAACTTTCAGAACTTCAAGCACATGTAAAAGTCGTTTCTCAAAATTGCATAGTATGGCATCATATAATGCAACATTGTTCTATAAAGTTCTACAGTATAATCGATACACCTAGAAACACGTAAAATTCGTTTCTCGAAATTGAGCAATATTGCATCATATGGTAACCCCCTGTAGATGAGGATTCCTGGAACGAGGATCACGTCATCAGAATGAAATTTTGTTTACCAGGAATTATTTAACATTATATGAAATGTGAGACGTCTGACGCACAATGTCGGCAAGAGTCAAAGGGGAATTTTTTAATTAAAATGTTATTTAGAAGCAATAAATCAAATTTATATTGTCAAAACAGGATGTAGCTGTAGATAAGGATTCCTAGAACGAGGATGACATCATCAGAATGGAATTTTGTTTACTAGGAATTGTTTAATATTATATGAAATTTGATACCCCTTGACGCATGATGTCGGCAAGAGTCAAAGGGGATTTTTATTTAAATATTTATTTTAGGCTGGCGTAATTGCGCAATATTATGCCATGGCACATTAGAAATGTTCATGCACTGCTGAAACCTGTTTAAACTTGCAAAATATAACCTTGAAAGTATTTACACCCTAAAAATAATAATATCACATACGCACCCCGACTTCAAAGGTACCGACTATTTTTCTCATTTTAATTAAATATTTATTTTGGCTGGTAATATTATGCTATGGTGCATGAGGAATGTACATGCACTCTTCTTCTGAAACCTGTTTAAACTTGCAAAATATAACCTTGAAAGTATTTACGCCCTAAAAATAATCATATCACATACGCACCCCGACTTCAAAGGCACCGACTATTTTTTCTCAGAATTATCTTGACAATAACAAGCAATTATATACGGGGGTTGAAATGCAACACCACCGTCTACGTCATCACCTTATCTCCCGAGCGGTGGCTCACGAGGGATGATGACTCATCTTCTAGCACTCTTAACTTTCCTCACACATACACGCTATATAAATTATATTATATTATATTATATTATAGATGACTCATCACCTAGCAGCCTGCATATCTAGACTCCGTCTTAATTCGTCTTAATATCCAGACTCCGTCCGAAAAAGTTTATCCAGAACTGCCCCTACCTATCTACTTGCAAAATTTTCAACATTAAAATTATATAAATTAAAAATTTCAAACTCAAAACTTGACAAAAATTAAACAAAAAAATGTTCCCCTTTCATTTCAAGGTAAATATTAAAGATACAAGATTTGACCCTATTCGACTCACTAACAATGTTGAAAATAAAAAATTCCCTCTTCCAATTTAGAAAAAAGTGTTAACTAAAATGTCCACCCTTTGAACTCAATAAAAAAGTTAAGAATAAAGAATGTCTCTCTTGCAATCCAGAAAAAATTTTCTTTTAAATTCCCAAATTTTTATCCTGAGAAAAATCTCAAAATTAATAGTATATTATGCACCTAGGTTGATAGAAAGTGACTCCCCCCTTGACGCACACGATATTTTATTCACATCTGACGTCACTTTTGAGCCCCTAGGGAGTAAAAAGTCTTTTTACTCCCTAAGGACTGAAGAATGACGTGAGAGGTAAATACAGAATTTTTCTTACCTCAACTCAATAAAAATATTAACAAAAGCGTGAAAAATAAAAAAATGCCCTCTTCCTATTCAGAAAAAATATATAAACAGAAATGCCCTGTCGTTCAACTCAATAAAAATGTTGAAAATACGAAATATCCCTAATTCCAATTCAGAAGTAAATTGAAAACAAAAATTCCCTGTTCCAATGAAGTAATATATGAAATATCAAAATCTCCTCCCTTTCAATTAAATCAAAATGTGAAAATAAAAAATTCCCACTTCCAATTCAGGAGAAAATTGAAAAGTAAAATCTTCTCCCTTCCAACTTAATAAAAGTGTTAAAAATAAAGAATGTCTCTCTTTCAATTCAGAAAAAAATTGAAAAAAATTCCCCACTTTTTATTGTAAGAAAAATGTAAGAATCAGAGATCACCTCCCTCCCTAACTCATTTGAAATATCAAACAATATTTCCTTCTTTCCAACTCAATAAAAATCTTAAAAATGCAAAGTGTCTCTATACCAATTCAGAAATAAATTCAAAACAAAAATTTCCTTTTCCAATTAAGAAACAAATTAAATGCCGAAATGTACTTCATTTCAATTAAATTAAAATGTTTAAAATAAACAGCTGCACTCTTCTGATTCAGAAAAAATTGAAAATAAAAAATCCTTCACTTTTATCCACGAAGGAATAGTAAGGAGTAGTATCCCTGTAAGTGGGGAGTGGGACGAGCGACGTCCAATAATTCGTTAATGCTAGCTACGAATGAAAACTCTTATGCGGCCCCGTTCACATGCGCACTGGCGGTTGCCATGCCATCGATGTCAACACGCGTTTGAAGTTTCGAACTTGTGTATTGAACGAACATAAACAAACGAACATAACCGACATGTGCATCGAGATGTCAAAAGGTAACATATTGAGTGGGTATAACATGTGACTGCGAAAACAGCTCTGCGCATGTGCACGGGGGAGCGTACGAGTTTTCATTCGTAGCAAGCATTAACGAATTCTTGGACGTCACTTGTTCCACCTCTGCTCACCAAACACATAGGGTGATACCACTCCTTACTATTCCTTCGTGCTTTTATCATAAGAAAGGTTTGAAAATAGTCTGCCCCGTTTCAACTATATTTAAATATAAATGAGCATGTTTAAAATAAATAGTAAAAGTAAAAAAATAGTGAAAGCGCGGCCACTAAGTTACTCAACTAAAAATGTTTACTATTACATATGATTATTATTAGTCATTTTTGAGTGAAATTTCAATGAACAAATTTAAAGGACCCTATAAGAAGTGTAGTAAAATGTATTGAACATTCTTTATTGCAATGAACTAATGAGCTAACAATGAGGTCAATTTTGATTTTTTAGCTGTGGGAACTTTTAAAACTTTCACATATAGTGAAATTTATCAAGTTAGCGACTCCTGAATCAGTGAAGGAAATGCAGATTCCAGCGATGATGTCAGTTACGGGCTTTGGAAAACAAAGTGTAAGTTTTGCTTAAATAAAATAGAAAAATATTCTATGGAAATATTGTAAGTTATGATCTTTTGAAGCATATTAAATTTAACAAAAGTGATACACAGTGGCGGATTTTCCATGTAGGCTGCATAGGTTGCAGTCTAGGGCGGCAAAATTTGGGGAGAGGGCGGAAAAATTTGATAACTACATGTCTTACTGTGGATTAAAAATCGTGTAATTAATTTCTGTTCTGTCTTGATTTGGAAGAACACCGATAACTGCAATTCTGATGCGTCACCTGAACGCAGTTAACGGCAGGCGGCTCAAGGGACTTATCCAAAATGCAGGTAACGGTGTTCTTCCAAATCACGGCAATGTTAGCCTAAGTGCGGCAAATTTCTGTTAGCCTAGGGCGGCAAATACCTAAATCCGCCGCTGGTAATATAAGAAAAGTATTTTGTGAAATTATTAATCATTAAAAAAAATCCAAATTATGCTAATGATCTCAAATTATTTGGAAACAATGTATGCTTACTGATATACTATTTGGATTCATTGATCCATCTATCACTGATTCCAATTCATAAAGTGCGTCCTTGTCGATTATTTTATTGTAAATTAATTTCATTTTTATCATTTTTAGAATGGAATGATTGGACGTTTGGTGAGAAAACAAGTTAAAATACTGGATCCCCGAGTTGTGAATAATTTTACCGACCGTCTTGTTGTTTTGGAAAATAATGCTTTGAATATGTGCAGCGGAGATTCTGGAAATCCAGGAGTTATCGAAGGAAATTTGACTGCTCTCTCGATCTTTGAGAGCAATTATTGTGGCGATCACCCTACATTTTTTACGGGAATCCCATATTACTATGAGTGGATAAAAACTTACGTTGGTGCGAAACGATTGGAAGAATATCCCGATCTTAAATAACAAATAAATGTATCTTGACAAGTAAATAAAATTATGTTGACGCTACACGGTTAGGGAAAAACATAAAATCAGACAGTTAATGCTTAAATGAATTTATTGTACTGAAGATCTAAAGAAATTCTTCCGTGCATATTTAACTTTTATCTTCTTTTATAGAAAAATTCGATTAATTTATTTCATGCTACAGGAAAAAGTTTTTCTTCTTTTACCATGTAAAAAATACATAATACAAGAAGCTTGATTGGAAGTGAACAACAATTTTTTGATATAATTAGTTATTTTGGTTTTATTCATTGGAAATACTATGAACCAATTCGGAAATTCAAATTTTGTGCTAAACGACGTGAGATATAGGGGGAAAAGTTCCCAAGGTGGAAATTCAACTTTTAAATAGTCCTACACAATTTCTTGCAACCATTTTTTGATAGGACTGGTTATTTTGGTTTTATTTATTGAAAGAAAAATCGAAAATTCAAATTTTGAGCAAAATATTCCAGAGAAACTAACTTTTATTGATTTAACGTAATCAGATGGGATTAAAATGTGATGGGAATCTGATTTTCATCACATTTTAATCCCACCTGATTTATCTGAATCAGTAGTCACGAGTATCGATCGAGACGAGATGATAATTTCGGTTTTAGTTTAATCTGACGATGTTTCTCAAGAACTAATTGCATATACAGAAATTATTTAAGAATTTATTTTGTTTGGTAGGTACATTAAGTAAAGGAAAGTTACCGAAATGGGAAACGTGACAAACAGAAAAATTTGAAAAGAGAACGCGATTGTCCAATATTTTCAACCTAATTGAAACAAATAAGAAGACCATATTGTGTAACGTGCAAATGAGCGTGTCACATCCACCAACAGTTACTGCTTGCAAATTGAAAAACGTGTGACATTCGTATCCTTCACATATAAATTCGTTGATCTCCCAATTTCATAATTTTATACTCTCTTGGGTCACCCTTTATTTGAAAAAATATATTTCAGGCAGTTTGGAAATCTCGTTGTTGTCGAAAATCTCATTGTCTAAAATGGTCAATTTTTTAGCGATCATCCTTATATTAACGATTGTGTAAAATTAATGTTTTACTTTTGAGCCTCCTGTTTGTCTTGATACAAGCTTCCGAAGTCGAATTTGGATGGGGGTAGGGGGCGGGTTATATTATTAAAATTCATGATATGCATTGGTATTGGAACATACTTATTTTCATTGTCTTCTTTTAATTATTGAAAAAAGTGCGCACATTATGAGAAACAAATTTTTTGTTATTAAACATTTTATTGAAATTTGTGTCGTTTTTCCATAACTTAATTTGTTTATTTTGAATGTTACTTTGTACGATTCAAAAAAAAAAAAAAAATACGCGCTCTATAAAAAAATTATCAATGACAAATTTGTAGCTCTTTTTTGGATGAGCGAGATAAATTTTCAACCAAACATTGAATAAGTAAATTTTCAGTTGAAACAATTCATTTTCACAACAAAAAATTGAGCAAAATAGTTAAATTAAAAAAGAGGAATTCCAAATAAAATAATAAATCAACAAAAAATATTAATTTCCAACAAAGAAGTTTCACTTTTTACTAAGTAGTTGAAGTTTCGACCAAAAAATATGAATTCTGAAATAAAACATAATATTTGATATTTCAACCAAAAAAGTTTTTTATTTTAATCTGAAAACTGTTGAATTTCACGCCAAAAGGTGAATTTGCAATAAAATAGTTCAATCCTCAACCAAAAAAAAATCACGCGTCTCATCAAAAAGTAATCGCTTACTTTGTGATTTTTTTTGAATGCACACTTTTTGTTGATTCATTGTTTTTCGTACCTTGCGTCGTTTTTCCGAAAATTTAATTTTTTCATTGTTAATGTTATTTTTCACCATTAGAACAAAAACTACACATTCTATCAAAAAATAATTAATTAAAAATGTGTAGCTTTTTTTGAATGCAATTTTTGTCCTTTCATCTTTGTTCTTATCTTGTATAGTTTGACCGCAAAATGGAATTTTTGATTTTTAATTATTTTTTGTGCGCTAAAAATTTGAATTTTTGATTTTTCAAGAAAATCCAAAAAGTTGTTGTGATAATCTTGCAGGGTACAATTTCAACTTTTTTCTTCCTCTGACATTTTTTCATATCGTGCGTTGTTTGGCTTAAAATGTTCATTCTCGTTTGTTTTTTGGAATTTTGTAAATGTTATAACTCCGGTAATTTTTGTTATCAAAAAAAGTCATGAGAATGAATTCTTCGTCATCCTAGTAGGCACGGAATTTAAGAACGTAATTGGAACGTTCTACAAACGTTCTTTGGACGTACAAGTCCAAAGACGTTATTTGAACGATTTAAAAACTGTTCTCAGTCAGACCACCCAGTGGGCACAAACGTTAAAGAACATCATTAGAACGGCTCAAAAACGTCCTTAGTCAGTCCAAACAACGTTCTTCAAATATACAATGTTCCAGAGACGTTTTAAGGACGTATTTGGAACATGAAACGTTTTCAAAACATTACCCAGTGGGCACCGAATTTAAGAACGCAATTGGAACGTCCTAAAAACGTTTCTTGGACGTACATGTCAAAAGCCGTTATTTGGACGTTCCAAAAACTGTCCTAAGTCAGACCAAATAATGTTCTAAAAACCTTCTATGTTCCAAATACGTCCTTAAAACGTTACTGGAACATTGTATGTTTAAGGAACGTTATTTGGACTGACTTAGGACGTTTCTGAGCCGTTATCATAATGTTCTTTAACGTGTATGCCCACTGAGTATTTGGTCTGACTTAGGACAGTTTTTGGAACTTTCAAATAACGTCTTTTGACTTTTACATAAAAAAAAACATTGTCGGGACGTTCCAATTACGTTCTAAAATGTCGTGCCGATTGGGCAAATACCCAGTGGGCACAAACGTTAAAGGACGTTGTTAGAACGGCTAAAAAATGGCCTACGTCGGTCCAAATAACGTTCCTTGAACATACAATGTACCCGAGACGTTTTAAGGACGTATTTGGAACATGAAACGTTTTCAAAACATTATTTGGTCTGACTTAGGACAGTTTTCGAAACGTTTGAATGGCATCTTTTGTCTTGTGCGTCCAAGGAACGTTTTTAGAATGTTCCAATTACGTTCTTGAATTTCGTGCCCACTGGGTAATATTGTGAAAACGTTTCATGTTCCAAATACGTCCTTGAAACGTCTTTGGAACATTGTGTGTTCAAGGAACGTTTTTCGGACTGACTTAGGACGTTTTTGAGCCGTTCTCATAATGTTCTTTAACGTTTGTTCCCACTGGGGTTGTCAGTACTATGCGTAACCGTACATAGATTTTTCGAATTATAAAAAAAGTGGTCCAAAAAATGTCGATAACGTGCTCACTTTTTGAATTTTCATCCAAAATGGCTGGCTAACGAACTTGACCATCACTTTACACGGAAAAAAGTGGATCGTTAGAAGAACTCTCCAAACCAGTAGTTGTAACTATTTTAAATTGAACCGCAGCTTTTCGTCGTTAAATTTTGTTTAAATTACTATTTTGTGTTTAGGTATGTGAAACTGACTTTTTAAAAGAGTAGGATAAACAATTTCAAATAGTAGGATGCACTGCACCACTTGGTAACCGTCCATACTCAGCGAGAAGAAGCTACTATTTTGTGTGGCAATCCTCACTTCTGTGAAAAGTAACTTTGCCGATTTCGCATTGTAACGCATATATGTACATGTATATTAGCACTGCACGCATTCTATACACGATTCAAAAATCAAACAAAAATGATGTAAAATGTCGATTGATTTGAAAAGGAAACAATTATATTATATATTAGGGAGTATCGAAGAAAATAAAGTTGTTCGCGCGAAGTTCTAATAGCAATGAAAACTTTCTTTTGGTAGTCAAAAATACTCCCCTGAAGTTTCATAAAAAAAAATTCCTTCTGTCTCCGCATCGTAGATATAGCTAAAAATCACAAAAGACGAAGCACTTCTTCAAATTTGAACAGCAAACATTCTTTTGTTGAGATTTAAATTATTAATGAAAAAAGTTCAAAGCAAGTTGATTTATACCTGTATAGCGATAATTCCATTAACATATTTTTTACCCTCCCTAATTGACTTTGAAATTTCAAAAAATCGAAAAAAAGTCTACTTTTTCGCAATTTTCTTAGATTCATGGTAAATTTGTCGACTATTTGACCATATAATGTGTGATACACGTTAATCAGAATGTATTTGCAATACGTTGCAATAAAAATATATAAGGAATGTTGACATTAAAATAATTTTCATTGACTGTGAATTACAAGAAAATATTTAAAAGTGATATATTGCTCTTTATTTGACAATAAAATTAATTTTCGGTATCTAAATAAGGTAAAAATGTTTTCAAGTGTACCAAGATTTACACTTTTACAGTGAGGAGGTAACTGGAATAATTCTTATCCAGCCAGAATAACGTAGATAATTTTAAAAAACCCAGAATTCCATTTTTTCGCTATTTTCTTAAAGTCAACTGTAAATCTAGGTATAGTTAAAAACATTTTTACCTTATTTAGATACCGAAAATTAATTTTGTTGTGAAATAAAAGCAATATATCAATTTTAGATATTTTCTTGAAATCCAAAATCAATAAAAATTATTTTAATATCGACATTCTGCATATATTATTGGTGTAACATATTAAAATTCCTTATTCTTAACGTATATCAGACATTTCATGGTCAAATAGTCGAACAAATTGCCGTAACCCTTAAAAAATAGCGAAAAAGTCGTTTTTTTCGATATTTTGAAATTTCAAGGTCACTTAGGTAAAGTAAAAAATATTTTAATCATTTTTTGCTATTTAAGTACAAACTCACTTGCTTCGAACTATTTTTCCTGATCATTTATATACCGAAAATTAATTTTATTGTCAAATAAAGAGCAATATATCACTTTTAAATATTTTCTTGTAATTCAAAGTCAATAAAAATTATTTTAATGTCAAAATTCCCATCGATTTCACACCAAGGCATAGTAATAAAATAAATCTTAATACTAATCCCTATAACCGATTGATGCAGAATGTGTATAATCTATAGTCAAATTCAGATGCATCCACGTGAATGGTCTTTGTCTTTGATCGACAAACTTGAGTGAATATTAGTCAGAGGTCAGTCAGATTCAGATTCACCATCAGAATCTGGATGATAGTGTTTGATTTTATCCATGTGACTAAGTACCCGTTCACCAGTTCCGAGATCCTTCAGAATTACGTCATTCCATGGATAGACTTCGATGATCTCAACGGGTCCTACATATTCGACAGAAAACTTACTTTCTTTCACTTCCTTGACCTTGAGTACGAGATCTCCTACCTCGAAAACCTTTTCATGCAAGTTATGATCATAATAGTGTTTGGACCTCAGTTTCGCGTCCGTGAGATTCTTAGTAGCGATCGCGCGAATTTCGTCCAACCGAATAACCAAATCATGAAGGTACGAACCGTAAGTTTCGAGGATTTCGGTACAAGGGTAGGACGACGGCATACGAGCCTCCTTTCCAAACACCAGGTGATAAGGTGAAAACTTTGTACCTTCGTGCACTGAAACATTATACGAAAGCATGGCGAATGGAAGAAAAGTATCCCAGTCGTCATAGTCACGCAGATAATGTTTCAGGTAATCTGTTAGTACCTGGTGGCTTCGCTCGAGACTCCCGTTTCTCTGAGGATGGTAACCAGAAGTTGAAAGCTGTTTGATCTTAAAGATCTTTGTGAGGTTTGTGATTATTTTATTGATAAATGATGTACCTCGATCGGATAAAAAATCTCTCGGACAACCGAATTTAGCGATAAATTCCCAAGCAAAGGCATCAGCTATAGTATTTGCACGAATTTTAGGAACAGCTACGGCAAGACAATACTTTGTGAGGTTGTCCTGCATTATTAGAATGTGCACGTTTCCGTTCGGCGTCCTTTCTAAGGGTCCTACAGTATCCAAACAAACCTTGTCGGAAGCTTTAGCAGGCGTGTCCGTGAGCACCATAGGATGCCTTGTCTTTATTCGGACTAGCTTATTGAACTGACAGCTCTGACACATCTTAATGGCTTCCTGTATTTACCGTACCATATTTGGTCAATAAAAACGTTCACGTATCCGATGGTATGTTTTCCCGAGTCGAAATATAGGCCCTACTTTGACGCTTTTCACGCTGTCATTTGTAGGGGCTAAGGTTTTAAAGTGGAGGCTATTTCAATGCGATTTTTGCCCCTACTTTGACGCTCTAATGAGCACAAATTTCCAAATCTTCCACTTGGAGCTTCAAAATAGGGGCTCAGTTTTTGCTTCTACTTTCATGCTCCACATTATAGCTTCCCGCACAAAATGAAATTATTTGACGAAAGATCAACAAAAGTAGAGTAAGACGAAAACATAGTGACATTCGCGCAATATTTTAAGTTATTTCGCATAATTATTCAACAACAATTTCTTATTAAGCTTAAAAAACAACGTGTATCTTTTATTGAATGAATGTATATTCAAAATTATTTGGGTTGTTGAATCAAGATGCAAAATGTTATGAAATATGTACACAATGTCACAGTCTCCTCGTTTCACTCAACTTTTGTGAATCTTTCTTCAATTAATAATTTCTTCGTGCACTTTTATATACCTTTCGCTGATGAGCTATAAATCCTTATTTCCTTATAAATTTTTAATTAGAATCTTATAAAATAGAACGAAGTAATTGCTAATTTCACAAAATATTAAACAGTAGAAGTGTACTTTGAAAACAAACAAAGTTATATGATGAATTAAAACATATTAAGATATAAATATCTAAGTGCACATATTATAAAACAGCATAAGTACGATTATCCTGCTCGTTTTCCTTATTTTGTGATTCCACGTGTACCAATATTGGGTTTTCGCCTTCGGAACCTATATAAATATAAAAAATGATAATTATTTTTATTGTTCAATCACATACACGTAGAATACGCTTATACACTTTTATATTATTTGAAAGTAATAAATTTATAATAATCTTGAGAAAATAATTATTACTACAATAGTACTGAGTAACAAAATTAAGCAGGGCGAAGGCCCCGTTATCTTAAAATGTGACTGTGTTGTATTTTTAATAAAAATTGTAGAATAAGAATGAGATCTGGATAACAGAATAGTGAAAGCTGAAAGAATTTTAATATGAAAAAATTGGTGCCATTGCCCTATTTAATTTTTTTATTTTAATAACGTATAGTAAACTTTTATAGAATCGTAAATCAAAATTATGTTAATTTTTGGCCATGACGGCTTGAAAATATCGTCTATTTTCACATATTTTTAATATCGATATTCATTATATAGGTTCATTTTTCGATAATATACGTGAAAGGAAAATCGCTTCCTCAGAATCTAAGGTGATTGATTTGGAGTTAATGTTTTTGTGGTACAAAAATAACTCAATATAAAAGAGTTTGATCTTTCTCACCTTTTTCCTCTGACGTTTCTTTTCGTGTTTCTGATGCCTTCTTTCGAGGTTTTTTACATTTGGATTCTTTAGAAGTATTTTTAAAATCTTTGCGCTGGTTTGCATATTTTCTTTTGTTTGCAGCAATCTTGGAGATACATGCAATCAAATCCTTCTTGCTAACAGGGGCAAATTTTGTATTCACCCATTCTGTGGAAGGAAAACGCACGTCAATTTAAGAATTTGTAATTGCAAAAAAATATTTGTATTTGCAAAATATAAATTCTTACCAAGTAAGCCACTGAATAACTTTAAATCAATCGGGGGACGACTTGTTCTTTTTCCTGTTGATGAGTATTTCGCTATGGACGAACCATATATTTCGAGAATCGTCTCACGGACCAGGACTTTCCAGCTCATTGTTCGCTCAGCCATTAATTCCCAATAGACCTTTTTGTTTTTAGAAATATAAAAACCACAATTTGGCGATATTTCCTCCTATGGGCGAGTGTAATATAGAACGTCAGAAATATGGACATGTGTATAGATTTCCTAAAATTAAGAACTTACCATTTGCTCTCCTGGTTGAAAATGACAGTCCGGTATCTACAAAAACGCAAATGTTGAATATTCATAATATTTACATTGCAAGTGTATTTGGAAAGGTGGATTATTACCGAAGTTAGTTTCTTGGTCAGAGCGTTCATTTTATTTTGATTCTCATATGCTCGTTTCATGGATTGCAAAATTTGCTCCTGGATCCAAATGTCCCTGCTTGTAACTATCGGAAATTACAGATATATGATTAAATAATAATTTGTTAAAATATTTGAATGTAAATATTTTCAGGAATAACATTTTTTGGTATATTTTCAAATTTGGTTTGTAATCAGTGGTGCAATAATATTATATAGTAAATCAAATACTAACTTGACCCTATGGCAATGCCTGATAATAACCCAATCCCATGATCTGGGTAGGTCGTATCGGTATTGCTTTTTTCATTTCCATCTGATGAAATAGTATTTTCGCAACTACTGTCACTGAGTACTTCGATGTCAGGATCATTCAGCGTGGAATGACTGAGAGTTGTCGGAACGTTAGATGTAACCTTTTGAACAGGTGCTTGTCCAAAATTATATGGAGGCGGTGTTGTTGATGTGTTGCATGGCGTTTGATTGGCATGAGCGTATGATGTTGAAGGAGTGTTGTATGTGTTGTCGGAATAGTTTGGTGTGGAATGAACAAATGTTGTTGGTACGATAGGTGAGTGCGTTTGAACAGGATTATATGGATAGGGTGTTGCTGGTGTGCTAATTGGTGTATGGTTAGCATGAGTGTATGCTGTGGGAGGATGATGGCATGCGTTATCTGGATAATTTAGAGTAGAATGAGTGACTGTAGTCGGAACATTACATGTGAATGTTTGATTGGGAGGTTCATTTGCATGAGTGTATGATGTGGAACATGCGTTATCAGAATAGTTTTGTGTGGAATCAGAAAATGTTGTCAGAACAATGGGTGAGTCTGTTTGTCCAGGATTATATAAATAAGGTTTTGTGAGTGTGTTAAGCGGTGTATGACTAGCATGAGTGTATGATGTAGAAGGAAGGTGGTATGCGTTCTTAGGATATTCTTGCGTGGAATGAGTGTCTGTAGTCGTTCCACTAGATGTGAATGTTTGAATTGAAGCTTGATTGGCACGAGTGTATGATATTTAAGATGTATTGTCGGAATAGTTTGGTGTAGAATGAGGAACTTTTGTCGAAAAATGAGATGAGAGTTGTCCAGGATTACATGGATAGCGTTTTTTGATAGGAAACTTTAGGGTGGATTGAGCAACATCTGTCGCCGGAACACAAGGTTTAGATGCATGAACGGGTGCTGGACCATGATTATGTGGATATTTTGTTGCCGAAAAAGTGATATTTTCAGTTTTTGATAACTCTGAGAGCGTTAAAGTACATGACGGGAAGTTAGGCCTCTTTGAATTCTCTGCCTGTAAACTGGTTGTCGTTATCTGAGATGATTTTTTTATTTTCTCTTCGAAAGTCCTTTTATTCGCTTGAGCGTTTTTTTTTGCAGTTTGCTTTTTGTGTTTTAATTCTTCTTGATTTTCCATAACCTCTTGCGAGAAAATTTTATTGGATTCGTCATGAATAACTCCTTCGTCAGTGACGATAGTTCGCAGAAGCTGATTTTCCTCATCTAGAAAACAAAAAAGATATAAATAAACAGATAATAAAGAACATTCTGGAAAGGCTTTCATTTAAAAAAAAATGTATAATATAAATCATTGTTGGAATTCAGTTTGTAATCTTAGTTTTGTATCATTCAACAGTTCTGCGCACCGTCTATATAACCCTGATAGTTTACGTCAGCGTGGCCATCAGGCAAAGTGACGGTGCTGTTTACCTATAGGGCCGACTTCCTATGAAATGCATGGTGAAAATGAGAATTTTTCCGATTTGCAAAAGAAGTTTTCTCAGAAGTTATGCGATGGAAAATTGAAAAAAGGTTAAAAAATTAACGAAATGGCAGCGTTTATTCTCAAAACATTAAAAATCGATTTTCGCAATAAACCCACCTTTGCATTTTTTGCTTTAAATTTTGGGATTTTTTTGGACTCTTAAACGCGCCAACCATAAATTTCCAAAAACAACCCCTAGCGGAAATAAAACTACCCCCTATATAAAAACACAAACTAGGAAGAAACAAAGTACACCACAATTTTGGGCTTATTTTGGGCTCTCAAACAAAAAGAAAAAAATCCAAAAGACCACCACCTATGAGCAATAAAACCACCTCCTTGTCAAAAATTAAATCTAAAAAAAATAATGTGCGTGATGATTTTTGGCTTATATTGGCCTCTCGATTGCACTAAACAAAAGTTGTCAAAAACCACCCCCATGTACAAGAAACCTCCCCTAAGTAAAAAATCGAACATGGAAAAAACGAGAAAGAAAGCTTTTTTGAGCTTTTGAGAAGCCTAAAAATCAGTGCCTCTATTTACACTGTGAAATTATTAAAAAGTTCATTTTTTGACAAAGTCATCTGTTTGGCGTCAAGGGGGTTGATTTTGAACGTGAAGGGTTCGAGCCCGAAAATCTTTGTTGGTATTCTCAAAGAGCCCAAAAATCAGAAACTTTAATGACACTGTGAAATTATGAGAGAGATAATTTTTTTAGAAAGTCATTTCTGCGTCCTGTCAAGGGAGTTGATATTGACATTAAGGGTTAGAGCCCAAAAATCAGTATTGATATTTTTGAAGAGCCCAAAAATAAGAGACTCTATTTTCACTGTGAAATTATTAAAAAAATCATTTTCTGACAAAGTCATATCTGGTTGGTGTCAAGGGGGTTGATTTTGAACGTGAAGGGTTGGAGCCCAAAAATCAATGTTGGTATTTTCGGAGAGCCCAAAAACCAGAAACTCTATTTAAATTGTGAAATTATGAAAAGATCATTTTTTTAGAAAGTCATATCTGCGTCCTGATTTTTGGGCTCCTTAAAAATACCAACACCAATTTTTCGGCTGCAAGCCTTAAAGTCAAAAACAACCCCCTTGACACGACGCAGATATAACTTTGTCAAAAAATAACCTTTTTTAGAATTTCACAGTATAAATAGAGTCTCTGATTTTTGGGCTTCTCAATAGCTCAACACAGCTTTCTTTTTCGTTTTTTCCATGTTTGATTTTTTACTTAGGGGATGTTTTTTGTACATGGGGGTGGTTTTTGACAATTTTGTTTAGTGCATTCGAGAGCCCAAGAGAAGCCGAAAATTGTGTTGTACTTTGTTCCCTCCTGGTTTGTGTTTTTATATAGGGGGTAGTTTTATTTCCGCTAGGGGTTGTTTTTTGAAATTGGTTGTCGGCGTGTTTAAGAGCCCAAACAAGCTCAAAATTCTGTCGTCTTTAATTTTTTCAAATTTTTATATAGTGGAGGTGGGGGCTTGATTCAAGCCCGCACCTCCACACAAATTTGAAGTTTCAAAAAAAGTAGTAGAGCCCAAAAATCGGCAATACAGACCAAAAAAACCCAAAGACAGCCCAAAATTCTGATACAAAAAAAATTGTGAATTTCTATTGTGGAGGTGCTGGCTTGATAGCCCTAAAATTTATTAAAAAAATGGGCAAAAAATCTTAAGGTGGGTTTCTTGAGAAAATCAATCAGTCAATCTTTAATGCGATCTCAAACGTAGAACCCTGCCTGGTTTTAAATGGATTCGGTGGATGACGGGATATTTGAAACAAATTTAATAAAATAAGTTGTAAATATTTAAATATTGTCTATATTATTAATTGTGCTATTGAAATGAAAACATTTTTAATCATTTTTAACAAATTATGTAAATTTTGAAAATAAGTAATGGAAGTTATTAGAAATAAAATTATCTCTTGAGGGTTTTGCATAGAAAATGAGTAATTAACTATGTAGTAATATGTATACAAAGTAAAATAAAATGATCTACTTACCGCTAATAGCGAGCACTTTTGCTTTTAACTGAATTGTTTTCTTTTCTTTAATATCATTCCACTTTAAAGTAGCTAAGCAGCCTACTTTTCTATTTTTCTTTGGAATCATGGATAACTGAATGACGTCTTGCTTTTTATCGTCAACCCACCAGATCAGCGCAAACTTCAACTCTCTTGATGACATTACAAATATTATTATTTCGATATTCATTACCAAAACAAAGATATTAATTTTGACAATAACCAATAAAATTCACGTTTTTACAATCTGCGGTTATAGTGACGGGAGGAAACAAAAAAGTGTTTGTTACGTGAGCGCAGGCGTCAAGGCAACGGCGCCATATTTGAGTTTGAAAATTTAAATTTTCAGTTACTGTCAAAGGATGAACGTGATTTGTGAAGTGTTTAATTAAAGGGAAATATAATTGTTATCATGTCGCACAAAGCAGTGAAAGATATTGGCGAAAGGCAATTGAAGAATCGATTACGAGTAATTTTAGAAAACGACGAAGTTGCTGAACAACAAATCGTACAACATGAAGACGAAAATCCGCCAAACGTTGCACGCGACGAAAGGTAAACATAACCCATTATACCTACATTTGTCTTCTATATCCAATAGTATATTTAGAAAATATTTTTATTCTGTATTATTGAAAATGTTCAAAATGAAAAAACAAGAAGTTTAGTTTGAAAAACAAACAATTAATAAAAAATAAAGTTAAGGGTGTTATAAAAACCCTGATATGCTCCAAATCATTTTATATTCATCAAACAATCCTTCGTTACAAAAGTTGCAAAAGAAAACATATATGGAGATAATATTAAAGATATACTGCAGATATCTGCAGATATACTTGTTTTCGAAAAATAAATATGGCAGTAGAGCAAAAAAGTTTCAATGTTATTTTAGATACTTATAGTGTAAAAAAACAGTTTAAAATTGAACCTCAACAGTCAATTGACGACATTTCTATTTCATAAAAGAAGTTACTTTACAGAGTAAAAAATATTTGAGAGCAATTCCATGTCAAATCAACTGAAGGATTTCAGCTACTGTTAATAATTTTAATGAAAATTCTAGTATCCGTTCTCTTAGGTGTTGAAAAGAAAAACCCTAAGTAATTGTTAAAAAAACTTAAAAAAAACTTAGGAGATATTATAAATTGAAAATTTTTGTCCTCTTTTTCTCAAGCTTTCATAAATTTGGTGATTTTAATTATATTAAGGTCTTTTTTTTCTCAAAACTGCGTTCTATCATGAATAATTAAAAAATAGACCTTAATATCACTAAAATCGCCAATGTTATGAAAATTTGAAAAAAGGAACAAAATTTTCAATTTTGAATATCCCTCAAGTTTTTGGATTTTTTTGAAAATTATTTTAGCGTTTTTCTTTCAACGCCTTAAAGAACGGATACTAAATTTTTTATCAAAATTACTAACAATATCTGAAATCCTTCAGATGATTTGACATGGAATTGTTTATAATTAGGATATTTTTTAAGAAATGTGAAGAGATCGACTTTTGAGGTTAAAACTTTGATTTCAGACATTCCATTCAATTGACGAATTTTAAAATTACAATTTACAACAAAGATAAATACTATAAAAAAGAACAGTTAAAACATTAGGGTTAAGCCAAGTTTCCTTTAAAACAGATGTCTGGATATCATATCCAAATTTGTATTTCATTTTTGCTCACAATAATTATTATGAAATTTTATACAGGAATAGAGTAGACGGAGAATTGCCACAACATTTTGAAGAAGAAGAACAACAACAAAGACTGCCAATTAATGAAAATTTATTGAGAGATGATAAGTAAAGCTCTGCAATAACATCTAATCTATACATCTAGAAAAATGTATGAACTGAGTTTTAATTACAAAAAAAAGGAGAAAAAATTTAACTTGAAATAACGATTATCAAGGTCAAAAAGTCTTCAGAATTTTTTTTCTCACTATTTTTCCCTTATTCAACACACAACATTTTGCCTGAAAACATCGAATAGTTTATGTGCATTGGGTGTTCGATATTTTGACCACCCCCGTCCTCTAAAGTTTAACCCAGTGGGCACAAAACCATGAACATCCCAAGAATGTCCTTGGGACGTCCCCAGGACGTCCAATGTCAGTCCACTGAACGTCTCTAAGACGTCTAATGTCCTAAAGATGTCCTAAAGACGTCTTAAAGATATAGGACGTTCTTAGGACATCTTTCGTACTGACAATGGACGTCTTGAAGGCATCCCTAGGATGTTCTGAAGACATGTTCCAAAAGACGTCCTAGGGATGTCCCGAAGACGTCTCTAGGACATCCTTAATTTTTTTGCCCACTGGGAAGTTTTATAAAAATTTATGTGATTGGAATGTTTTACATTATTTAATATTCTGCGTTTTCAAACAGGGTAATGGAGGAAGCAGTTCTTGGAAATGAGAACGTCGAAGATGAAAACGAAAGCGATGAGGATTCAGATGGTGATTTTCATTCAGCAAGTGAAGAAGATACCAGTGGATCTGAAGATGAAATTGAAGAGGTCCGTGACAATGGGAATAGATTTTTGGACATCGAAAACCGCGATCAACCTTTGTACCATGGTGCTAGAATATCTGTTGAGGGAAGCATGTTGCTCATTTTGGCTCTTCTGTTACACCATAACCTCACAATGGAATGCATTAAAGAAATTATCATGGTTTTGGAATTGCACTGTTTAACTGAGAATTTGGTAAAAAATAGTTTATATAAATTTCGCAAATTTTTCAACATCCGTGATAATACATTAATAAAGCATTATTATTGTTCAATTTGCACAAGACTCTTGGAATCGTTGCATGATGATTGTCCGGTATGTGGTGTGCAGAAAAAGTCTTATTTCATACAACTACGAGTCGCTGAACAGTTGCGAGTATTGTATTCTAGAAATGAATTTTATGATAAACTTCAATTACGATTCCAAAGACCCAGGCAAATACCAAATAGTATATCCGATATATATGATGGTAACTTGTATCGAGAATGGATGGCTAATAATTTTCTAAGCGATGCGCGTAATATCTCTTTCTCGTGGTTTACTGACGGTGTTCCCGTTTTTAAATCGTCCAAAACAAGTATGTGGCCAGTTTATTTAACGATAAACGAATTACCTTTTGAAGTTCGGAAAAAAGGGAAAATATGTTGCTTCTCGGATACTGGTACGACGATAAAAAGCCAAACATGAATACGTTTTTGTATAAGTTTAGAGAGGAATTACAAGAAATTTTTGATGGTGTTCAAGTTGTTTTACACGATAATACCGCAATCACAGTCAGAGGTGTGCTTTTAATGGGAGTGTGTGATCTGCCTGCTAAGTATGAATGTTTAAATTTTATACAATATAATGGTGATCATGGATGTGCGGCATGTTTGTTGAAAGGTGAAACTGTCACATTAGAATCTGGAGGTAGAGTCCACGTGTATCCATATACAGACGAATTAACACTCAGGACAACACAAGAGTCAATTGTACATGCCGATAGAGCAATTCCGAATCAGCCCGTGTCAGCCAGATTTTATCCGAGGTATGGGAATTGATCGAATGCATGGCGCTGATGGTGGAGTTTTAAAGAAAATGATGTCATTGTTTTTTGATGTGGAATTTCGAAATTCCCCGTTTTCATTGTACCACGTGATAGATGTAATTAACAGCCGATTAAGAACTATCAGACCACCAAATTTTATTCACTGCATGCCGCGAACTGTATTGGATTTATGCCATTGGAAAGCATCAGAGCTCAAATATTTTTTGTTTTATTACTCGATTCCAATCTTTGAAGGAATAATGCGACAAGATTTTTATGAGCATTACTTACGTTTCGTTTTGGCATTAGCGATTTTGAGTTCTGAAGAAATTACAGAGCGAATGTTGTACACAGCAAACGATTTACTGCGTAGGTTTGTCCGAGAATTTCAAGACATTTACGGAATTCGATATTGTACCATAAATATACATCAACTTTTGCATTATGTAGAGTGTGTCAAAAATTTAGGACCATTGTGGGTATATACGTGTTACGAATACGAAAATTTGAATGGTCAATTCTTAAAACTGATCCACGGCACTCGTCGCATAGACACACAAATTGCCAGGTCACAAAATCAATTCCTAAAAATAATAGGATTTACAGAAAATGTACAAGATGAGAGGATTCGTGAATTTTGTTTACGAAGAAAAAAGCAAGTTAAAATTTTGGAACAAGTACAACCTCATTGTTACAGTGTTGGCGTCTATAAAATCATAGAAGAAGTACCAGATGTTGTCAGAAATGCTCTAACTGAAAGGGGCATTATTGTTGATGATCTTACTGTATGCAATTATTACAGATTATTAAAAAATAATCAATTATACATATCGGACATGTATGGCCGAGAAAAGAAAACTTCAAGTTCTACAGTTTTGTTTTTCGATGAAGGCTTAAAACAATTCGGTTTTATTAATAATTTCGTAAAATTATCACGTTGTAATTGCATAGTGCAACCATGTCATTGTGAAAGCGAGCACTATGCAATAATCCGAAAACTTGAATGCGATAGTGTATTCATCGGAGTTGGGAATGAAACGGTGTACAGTAGCGCTGATTTCTTGTTCAAATGCAATGAATTGGACAATTTTACAGCTGTTCCTATTCAAGCTCTTTCGACAACTTGTATTTACATGAAGTTCAATAATCAAGCGTATGTAGCAATTCCTATAATTAATAAAGAACTTGAATAAAGCTTAAAGTATTGTGCATATTTTTTCAAACATAAAAAATAGTTTGAGAATATTTTTCAAACTCCTATTCCTAATTATACAATTTGCAATAAACTGATAAATTAGTTTACCGTGTATTTTTACAATTCAGATTAAGGAGTGTTTTTAGTGGAGGTAAAAAAATTATTCTTGTAATTTAGAGAATAAAAAGTGTCTAAGGAGGAGTTGAAAATATACAAAAAGTTACAGAGCGTTAAAAGGGAACTTAAAAATTCTGTGAAGATTATGGAGGTTTAAAAGAGACGTTAATAAAACTTAAGAAAGTAGAGGCAGGAGCTTCAATGTAGGGGCTGAAAGCTATGTAGAAGCAAAATAGAATGAAAATATCTTCAGGAGCGGCTAAGTAGAAGCTAGTAGAATAAGCAGCTCCAAAGGAGAGGCAATACTTCCACTTAGAGCGTCAAAGTAGGGCCTATATTTCGATTACGAAATCCCTCGTACCCACCAGCAAGGCTACGATGAAATTCGCGGATGATCTCTTTTCTTTGCTCGAGTGGCGGAACCTCTACCTTTCCCAAGCAGAGCGTGACTTTGAGATCACTCTGCGAGAACACCCTTCGAATTATGTTCCTAAGCGCATTATCGGGGAGCTTCTCAAGTGCATTGTTGCTTTTAGAGATCCTAACGGATTTAGTGCCAGTACGTATCATGGCCTGCTTTAACCCATTTAAAACGTTATAAATATTATCCTCTGTGGTAGGATCAAAGAATCGATCACGACAAACTAAACTAAAAATTTTGGTTTCTCCGGATTGCGAAACTATGATTGATCCTCTTCTAACGCGCTGTTCTTTTAAAGTAACTTCACTGATGTACCCTAGATCTGTCAATAGATAGCCTATTGGCGTCACGAGTTTACACTCCGAGTGGCGGTTCGGGAGGAATCGTTTCGTAGAGTCTGTCTCCTTCTGGCTGTATCTCCTCAGAATTTCGTTGACGTAATAGCTGGAGTAGTCAAAATCTTAAACGAACTATCTTCCGCAGCTTGAAGAGTGGTCCCAGTTTCATTAAAATCCTCGTCAAGAGGAGTATCCTCGCTTGCCTTGGAAGACGGTAGAGCCAAAGAGGCCTAGATTTTATTAGGCCTAGATTTTGATTGATTTCGCGTTCTAACTCTAGCCGCAATTTCAGCGCTAAGATAATCGTTATCAGAGTCATCACACGTAGACGGTTTTGGTAACGATTCTTTCCTCTCTCTATTAGGCCGACCAGAGTTTCTTCGTACTGGTTCGGGAGTGATAGGAGACATACGAATTTCATGTATAGGGCACTCATTTATCTCTTCAGGACGGGTCTGAGAAAGCGCGTCTGCGTTTTTGTTTGTTTTTCCCGACTTGTACACAATTTCATATTGATAGTCGCGAAGCTTGAATCTCCAACGCATCAATCGTAAAGATGGATCTTTTACCGAGTGAAGCCACCTTAGCGCTCGATGTTCGATTACCACTGAGAAATTTTTCCCATAAATGTAGTGTCTAAAATGACGTACATAGTCGACGACAGCCAAACACTCTTTCAGTGGCAGAGTAATTTCTTTCGGCTTTTGTTGGCAATCGCAATCTATACGCTACAGGTAAATCACTTCCTAGCTCACCCTGACTAAGTACGGCTCCGATCGCATAAGCGGATGCGTCAGTGGGCAAAAGAAACGGTCGTTCATAGTCCGGGTATTGTAGAATTGGAGCTTGAGTGAGAGCGTCTTTCATAACATTAAAACTACGTTGTTCTTCTTCGGTCTAATCAAAAATTTTTCCCTCTTCAGCAAATCTAATAAGGGTTTAATCCTCCTGGCAAAATTAGCGATGAATTTTCTATAGTAACCCACCAATCCGAGAAATTCTCTAATATTTTTCTGATTTTTGGGTACTGGAAAATTGGTCACAGCTTTGATTTTATCAGGATCAGGACTCGCTCCCTCCCCAGAGATGATGTGACCTAGGTATTTCACTTTTGTAGAAAGGAAAGCGCACTTTTCTGGTTGGAGGCGGACGCCGGCCGTAGCTAAACGTGCGAAAAGGCGTCTTGCTCTGCCCGCGTGTTCTTCGATAGAGGACGAAAAACTGACAATTTGGTCAAGATACATAAATAACTCGGTATTCTGGAGCCCCATTAAAATACGGTCCATCAAACACTGAAATGAAGCCGGGGCTCCTGAAAGACCCTGAGGCAATCTCAAATATTCGTAATGGCCGTTAACGGTAGAAAAGGCGGCCATGGGCCCATCAGCGTGGTGTATCGGAATTTGATGGAACCCGCTGGCGAGATCAAAAACAGAGAAGTACTTAGCGTTGTCCAATCCATCGAGAATCTCTGTTATATTAGGCAGCGGGTACGCATCTCCTATAGTCTTTGCATTTAAAGCCCGAAAATCGATTACCATTCACCATTGTCGATTCCCAGCAGCATCTGGCTTTTTGGGAACAAACCACAACGGCCAATTGTATGAAGTATTCGATTCTTTAATTATACCGAGTTCAAGCATTTTCCCTATTTGCCTTCTTATTTCTTTCTTATGAATTGGTGGGTATCGATACTGCTTCGTCACCAAAGGCCCCTCGTCTATGGTGGGAATAGTATGTTTGCTAAGCTCGTACCGGGGTACTCGCCGCCAGGGAGAAAGAATAAATAAGGAAACTCCTTGATCAGTTTAACGACACTCTCCCTTGCTTCGACTTGCAAGTTCTTTACTCCCACTAATTCGCAGATGCGGCGCACTCGTTGTCGTTTTGACAAGCGGTGACCCGAACGGTTCTTTAGCATTTTCTCAAATTCTTCGTCAGACTTGAAAGGTGACTCGAGTTCCTTATCGATTTCGTAAACTTCGTATTTAATAATTTCGTGAGAATCTATTACATTCCGTGTTTAAAACCTCGATAGGGACCACGTGTCGCGTTCGTGCTTTGAGAGTTAGAACCGGAGTTTTCAAGGGGAGCTCATAATATTTTTCGCCTTCGAAGTTGAGAAACCTTTGTGAATTTAAAAACGGTATAGGACTGATCGGTCTACTGATGGTAACGATTGCTTTATGACTATGTGATATAGTCACTTGTTCCTGAAAAAAGTATTCTCCACCAAGAATACCCTCTCCAGGGACTCGTAGATTGTTAGGCATTACGTAAAATTTGACAGAAGCATCAAATACATTCAGGATGGTGGATCCGTATGAAGGTATTGATCCCTCTGTAATTCCGGTGATAGTGATCTGATCACTAATATTTACTGGAATATCCGGTCCTACGCAATCTTGCTCAACGAGATTGACTGCGCAGCCAGTGTCGACGAGAAAAACTCCTTCATTAGCTTTCAGTTCCCTGACAGTTTTCACTGGCGCGCTCGCCGTCGCATTTGAATGACGAGCGCTCTATGAGTTTGAATTCTCAAAGTATTGACTCTGGAATCCGACGGCACTCGGCTTGACGGAGAAAACGCGAGACTCGATGAAGCAGTTGACTGCGCTCGCCACGGATTGGCTGGATTCCTGCACCGCGATGTTTCACGGCCAAGGTCATCGCAAAAGACGGAAAATGGTGCTTTATTTGGAATTGGAGGTCGGTTATTATTCCTTCCACAAGGATATGACGAAGAAGCCGGATGGTCTGGGTGATCACGGGTCAAGACTCTAACTGGTTACTCACGTTCCTCGTGATCTCGCGAATGAAATGAGTTCTTGGACCTCGAGTCCCGTTCATAAAAATGAGAGGGAAACAGTGAACGCGAGCATGCCTCTTATCTCGAGGGACTTTGATTTCGATAGGGACTTTCCTCGCGATATGATCCCTGAGAAAAATTAGTCGAATGCACTCTATCATCTAAACGCGACTTATGATATGGATTTTCATAATTTTTTCTGCCTTCAAACTCACGAGATTCTTGGAGTTTAGTTGACGTATCGCGGAATTCGGGGGAGAAGTCGCGTCGAGCAAAGCAAACCGCCGTTTCCCGCGTTCTGTGTCTGCTCAACGCACGGCATTCTTCTTCGCGGGCTAGTTCAATAGCTTCAATTAAATCCTTCGGTCTCGGATTTTTTTAAGGCATACGCTGTTCTAGTTAGTCAGGCAATCCATCTATAAAACACTCTACTGGATCGAGCAAGTCTATTAATTTCTTAATTTCATCTTCCGGTCGAGAACTCAATGCAGCCTTTGCCCCGCGCACCAAATACTACACGTGCGCTCCGTATTCGCTTGCATTTTCGTCAGGGAGCATAGCTACTTTTGCTAACTCGCGATGAAACGATTTGAAATCACGACCACTCGAAAAGTGGCTTTTTAAATGCTTGAGGAGATCGTCTATTTTATCGAATTTACACCCATCGGCACATTCTTTCGCGGCACCCTTTAATTTTGCTATAACACCGCGAACGAAAAGTTTCTTATTGCTTCCTTCCGGGAGGACACCCTTTGCGTTTTCCATGTCATAAACAAAAGTACGGAGGGCCGGCTTACGCCCGTCAAACTGTGTTAAATCCGAGAGAGCGTTTTGAAGGCCTACATTATTTGTTTGGGGATCTAGTGGCATATTGCAATAAAAAATAAATAACTGAAGTCAGAATTAACAATCTAAGTAAGTAATTGAAGTAGGTAAAACAAAGAACTACAGAACTGTGGGTGAAAAAGAATATAAAATTAAGGTGGACGCTGGGGGTAGACTGGAGAACGCCGGGATATATGGTGAGAGAAGAAGCGCGAAGGGATATATTAAGTACAAGAGCGGGAAAGAGGGCATGAAATTCTGAGACGAAGCTGAGGGAGGGAAAGGGAGGGGAGTTAGCGAGAAAGTGTTTGATGGAGGTGGAAGAAAAGAGAGGGAGGGCGATTGAATTAACGAGATGCCATTGACACTCTTCCTCATGCATTTCTTATCATAAATCATTTGTCCCCACCTTTTTCTGTCTTAGCATACCTCTCTAGCTTCCTTCACGACCATGCATTTTCTCATGCAAGCTCTTCTGTTTCTATGGCTAATTATGTCTCTTCGAAGTAGGGTCTCATTCACACCTTCTAAACTTTTTTCGCTGTATGCCTTTGAGCCCACTGCCATTTACGTATATCTCAACTATTGTCTCCTCTACACCACATTCTTTGAAGATTATCTCATTACTCACTTTGGCCATCAGCGTCTTACCGCATATCATGCACAGGAATTAAATGTTAATCGCGTTAATGTTATTCTCATCCTTTTCTTGGTGAGTCCAGGCTTGCTACTGTGCAGCACAGTCTGCCCAGTAAAAAGAAACTAAATGCGACGAATTGAGAAGAATTCGCTGGGAGTCCCCGTGAATCTTGCTTTGCGACAATCTCGAACTGGAAATGTTGATCAATTCGTGTAAATTCGTGAAAAGTAATAAAGTCTTCAAATATTCTATTTGGCCGAATTCAGCGAAAAATTTGTAGAGGATGTAATTCATTTGTATGCGTCAGCACGAATTTTTTTCAGTGACCGCCAATTCATTTTAATTCGCGAGATATCAAGCGAAGCCCCAATTCAGCAGAAATTGCCAGCGGAATTACCGTATCTCAGTGGTCGCCCTGTAGACTTTCTACACTTGAGATCGCTGGTTCGAGTCTCGAGGCATGCATTTTTTTTTTAATGACCACCACGAATTAAGGCGAATTGACACGCATTCAATTCGCTCTAGTCCATTTCGTTTCAACGAATCAGAAAGCAGAATTCGGACGAATTTAAACATGTTAATTCACCGCAATACTTCCGAATTAGTTTTTTTACTAGGTGTATAAATATAGAATTATGTATTGCCCTTTTAGCATCACTTAATATCTTTTGACTTCTGATAAAGGGTCCTGCTCTGCCGAGAACCTTTTTACCCTCGTCTAAACGCCTACAGAACTCTTAATCTAACTTTCCGTCATTTGTGGATGGGCTCCAGCATATACGTACTCATCAACTTGTTGTATTCTTTCATCGTTTGAGACAATGTTGCATATTGTTTTGTCACCCTTTCCTTGAACACTATAATTTTTTTTATTCACGTTAATTTTGAGGCTCATGTCCTTCATGCGTGCCGCATCCTTGCCTAACACCTTGAATAATATTGAACACTTCCCAAAGTTTACTTTTATCTTCCTTCTCAAGCGCTTCTTCTAGGTCAATAAATACACAGTAAACTTCTTCTTTACTATCAAACTTTTTTTCTTTGATCAGTCTTAAGCTAAATATTTGATGCGTACATGTATATTGCGACGATAATCGCCTTTTTCCAGTCATCTGAAACTCCTCCATCTCAATACATGAATTTATCAATTCGCACAGTCTGTAAGATATGTGGTCACCATTGTATTCAAGCATTTCAGCGTTGATACTATCTATCCAAGGAGCCTTACCATTTTTTAAGTGCTTAATAAAATCTTTAACCTCAGAGGCACAGACTGTCTTGGTCGGGTTTTCTAACTTATCGAGTTCTCTATCGCAAATGTGGCACACTACAGCTTCACCTCCCAATAATTCCTTATACAGCATTTCACCCTTGCCATTTCTCATGTTAACGAACTCTGAACTTTTACGCTCCTTCATATGGATCAACGTCCATTCATATAACAGTTTCTTGCTTCCTGCAGAATCGTTTTGAATTTATTTTTTATTCTGTTTTGATTCTAACTTTACTTTCCTTGACCAGTAGTTTTACTTTCCTCTTTTTGTGTCTGTAATAATTTTCAAGTCCATTTCTCTCCTCATCGCTAAGGTCTGTGATGTTCAACTTCCTGTTATATGCTTCTTCATTTCTTGGACGACTGCTTGGATTTCATCACTCCACCACGCATCACCAGATGCTATTCCTACGACCGCAGTACCACACACTTCAGTCACACTCTTAACAATGACATCCAGGATCATATTCAATGCATCTTCTATATCTTTATTGTCTGTTAGCGCCTACCAAGCTGCCTCATCTATACGTTCGTTTATCCTATTCTGAATATCTGTTCGCACTCCCAATTTCTGTAGATTTTCAATCTTGATTCGCGTTTGTTTAGTATTTTTTTTTGTTCTATTTCTTCTCCATCCCTAAACCAAGTTTATTTTAGACACTAGAAGATAATGAGCTATATTTCATTCAGAACCCGTCATGATCCTTGCATCATTTCATAGCTCTCTTACTGTTCACAATCCATTACAATCTACAATTATTGACCGACTCTGATGTTTTTATTTCAAGTGCTTAGGATTAAGTTTTGTTAAATAAATTTCAATCCCGATTTTTTAATTTTGGTCTGTGGAATTTATTATATAAACGAATAGAACGTCAAAATTGGACATTTTACGAATATTATCTTTTTTATTTGAAAAAAGACTTCAGAAATGTCGCTACCTATCAGAATTATTGAAAATACATTTCAGGAACATGAACATTCTGTTTAGGATTAGGGCCGCGGCGGTTCTAGGCAGACGCATGTCTGTGGTGTAGACAGGGCTCGCCCTAATCCAAGAGCCCTGGTTATACAGGGAAAGCATTTGTGGCTTTTCAGGATGTGGCTCCATATACAAGGGGCCACACGAAAAAACGCCAAGGGCATGCATAGCCGCCAAGGGTATGGATGCGATCTTGGTGCCTAAATTCTGCTCCAGAGATCTCACCGTTATTAAGGTGAGACTCAGGGGCAGTAGCGGAGAAAGACTAGAGGTATTTATTGCCTCGGCTTATTTCCCTGGTGATGCCGGGGGACCTCCGCCTCCCAGAGAGGTGGAGGCTCTAATTCGGTATTGTCAGGAGAATAAGATTCCTCTTCTGTTGGGCTGTGATGCTAACTCTCACCACACGGTGTGGGGAAGCACAAACATCAATGGCAGAGGGAGAGATTTAATTGAATATATAGCAGGCACAGAGCTGGAGATTCTGAATCGGGGTGATACTCCCACATTCCAGACCAAAAACAGGAGTGAGGTTCTCGATTTGACTCTATGTTCAGGTGCACTGAGGAGCAGGGTAGTTGATTGGAGAGTCTCCGATGAGGAGTCTCTTTCGGATCACAAGCACATAGTGTTCCGATTATCCCTAGGAAAACCGGTGGTTTCTAATATCAGAAACCCCGGAAATACACTTTGGGACTCATATAAAGAGGAACTCGAAGGGAGGCTTGCGGAATTCCCCACAAGCTATGGTACCATTGATGAGTTGGAGCACGCCGCGGATTTTCTGCGAAGGGCTCTGACAACATCATATGAGAACAATTGCCCCGCAAGCACTACCAAGTCTAGGAAGGGAGCAGAATGGTGGAACACCCACCTGGAGAGACTCCGTAGAAAGACAAGAATGTTGTGCAATAGGGCGAATAGAACTAAATTGCCTTCGGACTGGGACATCTATGAGAGGGCCCAGTGCAAATACAATAAAAATATAAGGAAATATAAGCAGGAAGATTGGATGGGCTTCTGCGAGGAATCGAAAAACATTCCGGAAACAGCGAAGCTCCACAAGATCCTAGCGAAAAATCCGGAAGCTCGCCTCGGGCTCATAAAACTCGATAATGGTGAGTTTGCCGAGGATGAAGGAACAACGCTGAATCACCTGATGGAAGTTCACTTCCCGGGTTTTCAGCGAATCGGAACCGACCTAGAGGAGGAAGACCGGGGCCAGGGGGTGGAGAGGGCCGACTGGAGTTTCGCTGCTAAGGTCGCTGATTACAAAAAGGTGGAATGGGCCGTAGGGTCCTTTTGCCCCTTTATATCACCAGGGGCGGATGGCATTTATACAGCGCTTTTACAAAAAGGCATGGATTTGGTCGTCCCTCCTCTGACGAAATTATTTAGGGCAAGTATAGCCCTTAAACACGTGCCATCGGCATGGAAGGATGGCAGAGTGGCCTTCATACCCAAACCTGGGAGGGAGGGTTACACTGCTGTCAAAGATTTCCGACCAATCAGCCTAACGTCCTTCATTCTGAAGACGCTAGAGAGGCTGGTCGAGAGATACATTAGGGATGAGGTGCTTTTGGCCTCCCCGCTGCATAGAGGGCAGCATGCTTTCCAGGCAGGCTGCTCGGTAGAAACTGCGCTTCATGCTGTTGTAGCAAAATTGGAGCAGCAGTTGGAACAAAAGGGGTACGCTGTGGGCGCTTCCTTGGATATAGAGGGTGCCTTCAGCAATACTCCTCAAGAAGTCATCTGTCGAGAGGCTCAGAGATGTGGCGTGCCAGTTCAGCTAGTATGCTGGATAGGAAGTATGCTACGCCGAAGAAGACTCGAAACCAGATGGGGTGAAGGCCTAGGAAGGGGGATAGCTCCGCGGGGGTGCCCACAGGGGGGTGTCCTGTCGCCCCTCCTGTGGTGCATTGTAGTGGACGGCCTCCTTCGATGGCTAAATGATGGGTCTTATAAGGTCGGCGCTGCGCATCGTAGAGCTCTGGCGCGATAGCACAGGGCTCTCGGTAAATCCGGAAAAGACCAACCTGGTCATTTTCACGAGGAATTATAAAGTTCCGAAAGCTGACGCTCCTGTATTTTGTGGTGGGAAGCTGACGTTTTCAGACTCGGTTAAATATCTAGGAGTAATCCTGGATAGCAAGCAGAGCTGGGCGAAGCACCTGGAGACCCAATGCAGGAAATTTGTCATGACTTTTTGGATGTGCAGGAGAGCCTTTGGGTTGACGTGGGGGTTAGGGCCTAAAATGCTTGCATGGCTCTACTCTGCTGTCTTAAAACCCAGGCTCCTACATGCGGCCGTGGTCTGGTGGCTACGAGCGGAATATAAAACAATGCAGGACAGGCTGCGAAGATTACAAACGCTAGCATTTAGGGGTTTGACTGGAGCAATGAGGACTGCGCCTACAGCGGCGATAGGATTCATGCTCTGTGAGGAACCCCTACATGTTGCGATAACCGCCAGAGCGGCTCATGCGATGGGCCGCCTGACAAGAGCAAATAGATGGACTCCGGGGACTAAACACACTAGACTCCCAAGTGATATCAGTACACTGCCGATTCTACAGATGAGGCAAGATAAAATAAAACGCTTCAACTTTGCCAGAGCTTTCCGCGACTGTATCCCAAGTAGGGATCTGTGGAAAGAAAACGGTAACCCGCTCCTCCAGGGGGAAATCTGGTATACGGATGGCTCCAGGGGAGAGGGAGGGTCAGGAGCAGGAATTTATGACAGTAAGAGAGGGAAAGGGATGGGGATCACACTTGGGCGACATGCTACTGTCTTTCAAGCGGAGGTCCTGGCCGTCCTTCGCTGTGCTGAAATACTAATAGAGGAAAACGCTGCTGGCAGACAGATCACGATCTGTTCGGACAGCCAAGCGACACTAACTGCAATCGGGAAACCAGACATAACATCAGAACGGGTTTGGAAATGCAAAAAGGCATTAAACCAACTTGCAGAAAGAAACAAAGTTGCTCTTATATGGGTCCCTGGCCATACAGAGATCAAGGGCAACGAAAAGGCGGACCAGTTGGCAAAGTGCGGCGCAGCGGGCGAATTCGTAGGACCGGAACCGGTACTGGGAATAGCGTCTTGCAGTGTCGGGATGGCTATTAAAAACTGGATCCGAACAAAACACAGGGAATACTGGGAACAAACCAAGGGTGGTCGTCAGGCGAAATCCATCCTGGGGTATACCTATAGGATGGACAGAGCCAGGGAAATCCTGAGTTTACCCAAGAAAGACATAAGGACAGTGGTACGGACCCTGACAGGGCACAATCACTTGAACAATCATATGCACAAAATGGGGTATAGCCCCACGACAGAGTGCAGGAGGTGCGGCAGGGATGACGAAACATCCCTGCATGTATTATGCCAGTGCCCGGCATTAGCTAGGCTCAGGCAACAGACCCTCGGTGTCCATTTTATGGAAACAGAGGAAATCGAAACGCCATCGGTGGTCGACATACTAGGCTTCGTCAAGAGGTCTGGGGTCAACTGCTGAGAGTGAAGAAGTAAGGGTGTGGCACAATAGGCTTTATAGCTTGAGCGCCAGGGGAGTTCTCTAATGGATTTCCCGCCCGTATTAAACCTAACCTAACCTAACCTATATACTAGGGCTCGAATTTGATATAGGTCTTGAATTTGAGCCACCTGGATTTCTGGAAAACTAAAACATGTACTAGGTTGGTAACAGTAGGAACTGAATGCACTTAAGTGTAGTGGAAAATAGTGACAGTTTCACTGTTTCATTTGCATCACAAAAAGTGTGAGACAGAGAAACAAAAAATCGGATATCCTGAGTTCATTCCAGGGAAGTCTTAAATGTCTATTCATTATTTCGGGAATGTAGTTTTTCCAATAAATGTTGTATGTAGTAGTGAAGTAGGGTGAGTAGAATAGTATTGCTCGGTAGATATGGAGATGCTTCTGTTTATGGATTATGTTTTTTAAACATGAACGTTTTGTACCGGGTGGCTCTAATTTGATATACCATGGGTGGCTCGAATTTGATATACCAGAAAATCACAGTTAGACACTATTCAGCTTCCTGAATGTTAAAAAAATGGGTTCATGTATTCATGCACGTATGTATGTGTATGTCTCTGCTTGTTTAGTGTGGATTCATGTGATTCTAAGAATGACGAGTGTAGTGTGTATACTAACGCTTATTGTCCAATTTGTCTTCTTTGCAGATTTCAGAATGTCCAATACCAGATTCGATTATACTTTGTATAATCCTAAATAATATTAATAAATATTTTCATATCGGAAACTTGCTTATTTTTCATGTATTTCGATGTTTTTATAGGTATATCAAATTAGAGCCACCATTTGCCGATTTTCGAAAAACTCATTTTTTTTAAAATCTTTATTTTTAAAAAACTCGTTGATGATATGGAAAAATCAATCGAACCATCTGAAAGGTTATTAAATAACCTCTCGAATGTCCCGGCAATCCATCGAAAAGGAGTTGGTATTTAAAATTCGAGCCCTTTCCTCTATTTTTTTATTTTTTTATTTTATTATTTTTTTTTTTTAATACCATTAAGCCATTTTCCCTTTCGGCGAGCCTCTAGGGGTAGGCGTGACACTACTCGATTCGGGTAGTGTTTTCTAGGTGGATAGTTTCTTGTAGTAAATAACTACAAGTGTGGGCTCACCACACCCACGACCGCCAACAGCAACGCAGTAGTATCAGACGGTCACCCATTCAAGTACTAACCGCGCCCAACACTGCTTAACTTCAGTGATCTAACGGGAACTGTAGGCGTGACTCGCTCGGTTGGAGAATAGTAATGCGGGGAAGAAGGTATAGATTTTTCAGATTGATCTAGAATTTTCGTGTTATTTGTTCAAATAGCACGTTCGTTCTGCAAAACTGCTCCGACCCTGTTTGCTGATCAATCTCTCTAGCAATCACCCCAAGTGAAGGTCGTTATGTGAGGTTCCCCATTTGGGCCCATTAGTACCCAAGGTCTTTGGTTTCAGGCGTCATTCAGTCTACTCACATTCTTTCTATAAACTATTTTTCGCCACACTTTTCTGTCCTGGCATACTTTTCTAGCTTCCTTCACGTCCATGCATTTTTTCATGCAAGCTCTCCTGTTTCAACGGCTTCTTATGTCTTAATGAGAGAGATTAATGCCGCTTTGGAAAGCCAGATTTACTATCTCATCTGGAGAACATCGCGTGATCACTAACAGTGTCACCTTTCAGAGAGGTGTGTTTCAGATCGACACCATGAGCCCTCTTCTCTTTTGCCTCACATTATTGCCACTGTCTCTCGCACTTCGCCATTCCGAAGGATACCTCTGTGGCAAACCTGGAGATCGAAAGCATAAGGTCACTCATGTATTTTACATGGTCGATCTCAAGATCTATGCTAGAAATAAAGAGAAACTACATCAAGCTCTAAAAATTGTCGAAGGATATCGGTAGACTCAAGAGATTGGAATGGATTTTGGGTTAGAGAAATGCGCCACGGTTAATTTGAAGAAAGGAAAACTTAATGGCATCCCCGAAGATCCTAAGCTCGTTGACAGACGCGTAATACGACACCTTTGCGCTGAAGAGACCTATACATACCTGGGCATGCCACAGAGCCGCATTCAGGACGTGACATCTATAAAGGATACTCTCCGAAGCAGATACAAACGTCTCATCCGGCAGATTTGATCTTCCGAACTGTCGGCTAAGAACAAAGTATCTGCAACGAACACGCTTGCCGTCCCGGTAGTACTCTATTCATTTGGAATGGTTCCGTGGACGAAGGACAAGCTCAGATTAGGGATGGGCGATTCTGAATCGATTCTTCAAAGATCGATCTTTTTCACTCAAAAGATCGATCTTTTGAATCGATTCTTTGCGATTCGATTTTTTATTGGATCGATTCTTTACCCCCAGAATCGAAGAAGCAATTCTTTCATTTTCATTTATTCATCTGTCCGCCCTATAGTTTCGTGACCACGGCGTACATTTTTTATCTTTATTGCTCCTATAATTTTTTCTTTTGTGCCCCAGACTCCATCTCAATCTGAGCGCAAGCGTAACCTGCGCTCAAAATGTTCATTATCAAAGTTTTGAAATTGAATAGACCTCTTTTTCTATCCTTTACTGTTAGAAAAGGAGGTCCGAAACTTCTTATGGCATGAAAGTTGCATGTGTCGGGAGCCGTCTAATTGGTTTACTTTTTTTTACTTGCGCGTGGCGAGACCATAGTTTATTCGACCATGACAGACTAGTATATTTGAGTATATTTTAATAGACAATAGTGTCTAATTGTCCATCTTTAATAATTTTATTTGAAATTGAATAAATGTAATGATTTATAGGTAAATATAAACTATTTAGGACATTTTTACATCGATATATATATATATATATATATTTATATATATATATATGTGTGTGTGTATGTGTATGTGTGTATGTGTAGTTTATACATAGTGGAAGAAATTATGTATAATTTTCATTTACTTTATGAAAAAGTATATGAAACAAATTAAAATGATATATAATATTTCCGTCTATGTATAATTTTTCTGTCTATAATTTTTCTTATCGTTGGTTTGCTGTTTGCTGTGTATACATAGAAAATAGCAGCGTAATTGTACTGGTAAGACAGAGTGACGAAAGTTTATGATTTCGTAAGATAATTGTTGCGAACATTCACTTCTGCATCTGAAAATTTCTTCTTTTGGATCAGTTTTCTCTATACCTGAGAAAAATGCAGATAGCCGTTGGTTCTGTGTTCTTGACCTGGATGGTTTTCCTGGATTCTATTGGTGAGTTTGTTAGTATAATGTCATACGCATGTCTAGTGTTACGAAATTTTAGACCTGAGGCTAATCTACGAAACTTTCAGTCAACATAAACTCGAAACTGCATCTAGCATTATTCATCGTTTTCATATTTTTCAAAGTGCAAAATAAAAGTCAATTTACGGTCAATATTTATAACAATATTATTACTTAACGACAGTAAGGCTAGCAGTATTAAAAATTCCGTAATATTAGTCAGAGCCAATATCGTAAAACTTATAATGTATTATATTACAATTTCAAGTATTTCCACTTTGTTTCAACTCAATCAAGGAAACATAACTTATAAAAAACTTTACTCCCCGTGTGGAAATTTTGTCATGGCGCTAGCTGGGCCCAAAATGGGAAAAACTTGGCCCCAAATTGGGGATTTAGACAGGACCAAACCACAAATGAAACGCCTAACCCGGCTGGATCCTAACTCACCGACCGACTTGGCCCCAACTTGGCTTTATTTATTTTTCTGGTCTCAACCAACATTAAAATTAAAAATCGTTTTTTGAAATAGATAAATGAGTAAAAGCATTTATAATGGTAAAATTGTTTATTTAAAATAAAAACTTAAAGTAGCTGAACAGGTTAGGACAAATTTTACTCCAGAACCGGATTATTCGACGACCTCATTTTTCGCTTGCCATCCCAATCTTTTGAATTTGTAAAGACCGTTCCAAGATGGGAAAAAACCTCATCCTCAGTGGTCTGATATTTTTCACAAACAACGCCTGTAAAATGAAAAAATTGGAAATTTTAAATTAAAGTTCAAGTTAAATTATAATTATAGTTCTTCTAGAAAATGATCCTGAATTAGAATTAATCAGTATGTAATAACTTGAATGCATTTTTCGGAGCAGATATAATAACGTTCTTTGCACTTTTTTTACATTTAAAAATAATTGGCTACAGTGATTCCAGATACATTGATTTAAACCGTAAGTATTTTTAATTGAATTTAGTTTTCAAATATTCCAAAAAAAGTACCAATGACTCCAGTAAGAATTTGAAAATTCAATACTCTAGCAATCAAAATGGCAACTTCAAGGTATAATCTAACTTATAAATTTGATTTTTAGGTAATCTACATTTTATACATTTTTTAAAAATATTTTTTATCTTTGAAGGATCAGTTTACTGGTCAGCAACTTTTCTGTAAACAATATTTCAGAAAGTGTAATTCTGTAAAATAATGTATAGTTTATTGAATAACCAAGGAATTATTAAATTTATTTTAATTAAAATTTCGTAGTCTTATGAATTTGCAAATTATTTATTCTTTTAGAAAAATACAATATTCATATTTTATTTTGAGGTTTGACTTTATTGCTTCATAAGAATAAATTATTGATGATTTATTTACTTACTTTCGTTTTCGTTCTGGAATCTTCGATTGTGGGAAATTGCTCGATGCCTCCGTACGCGACGAGTGCTTTTCACTTTCGGCATTTTTGATAATTTGAATCACACTTCAATAATTAAGACGGACGAAATCACAAAAACACTCGCCAACATAACCCCAAACCAAGCAAATTGTCAGTTACTGTGTCCAAGATAGGTTCAAGATGGAGCCCGACTGAAAACAGATGCACAGCCAAGTTGATGGCGCTGCAATCAAGAACTGTGAAACGGACTTGGTTCGAGCTAGATTCAAGATATTAACCCTGTTGTAGCCATGAAATAATTTTCCAAGTTGGGGCCAAACTTGTAATTGGGCAAACATTTGGCAATTTCCACACGGGTCGTTGAGAAACCATCTGAGACAATTTCCCGAAATATTTTAAAAAATCTCTATAAGCAAAGAATTTTGTAATTTCTTACAGAAGAATTATTTTTTGATGAGTAAACAATTTTTACTAGCAATCTTCTAATCATGAATAATTGTGATTTAAATTTTAGTTTTAAGTAATTTTGAATATAATTTCAAATTTTTAATATTTCACTAATTTCGGATACTTACGCTACTGATTTTTTTGTCACGAATTACCAAACTTCTCACGGGGCATTATTGTTGAAATGACCCCACCTAAAAAAAATAAAGTTTTACATTCCGACTGAAACTTCGGCAAAATGTAATCTTATTGGATGGCAATTTACGACGGAAAATTTGCTGTTGGAACAAATATTCACCGAGAAGGAGGGGATAACATTTTTGGTTTTTTCAGGTGTACATCGAATTCAACGATTTATAACTCTCTGAGTATCATTAAAATAAAATGTTGTCTTCTACATTCTCGATAAGATTTTCACGCCGTTTTCATTGATTTATGAGACACAATTTTTGAACAACCAGTATTTGAAATTCAAAAATGAAAATAGAAAATTTCAATTTTTCCGCATTTGGACCATTTTTTTGTTTTTTAGGCTTGAAACAAAATTCATTTTTTTTAAGTATCTTCATATTAAATAATGGGCCGACATTTGTTTATTCATGAGAATAAGCATTATGTAGTCTCTTTGAGGATATCATCTATTCTGATTATTTAAAACTATGTCAATAGTAGTAAAAAAAAAATTGTTCTACAGTTTCGATAGGATTTTTTACGTCCTTTCGCTGAACATAAGAATTTAAAAATATATCCATATTCAACATTTGGAAAAGAAGTTCTAGAATAAATTTAACTTTTTTCTAATTTCACACAATTTTTAGGGCCTTGTAGCTCCTGGCAAAACCGTTATAGTTTCGGTCAGGTGTCCGTCCACCCGTCGTACTTTTTTAAAAGCAGGGGAAATGAGGGGTGGGGGTGTAGAGGATGTAGGGATGGCAGGGAGCGAAAGTATGGAAGATTAAGAGAAAATTTTGTTTGTGAATAAAAAAAAATTTCAAGGTTTTATTATGACTAATATAATAATTCTGATTAATTTTTATTGTCTTTAATAGGCTAAGAAACCCTTTTTTGTAGACGCTCGGCGCCTACTTTGACTAATTCCTCCGGTTTCATTTTAAGCTTCAAATAAAGCTGACGTTTTTTCCTCTAAAAATCTACCTTGTGATAAAGCTGGCAGAAGATTAGTTTTTTATAAAAATAAGCTTCAAGTACTTTGGTGGGCGGGAGCTTGCGTAATGGGGAGCGCTAGAATACTTAACGATTATTTTCACAAACAAGTATCAGACAATTTTTTCATGTGAATGAATGAGAAAAAAAACATTAGTTTCCTTCGAAGCCGAAAGTAAAACCAAAAAAATAGCCGAGATTCCATAAAAAAGTGAAATTTATTTTTCATGAAATGCTAATGTATACTGAAAAGTACGTGACAAATCTTATCAAAATTGTATAGATGATATCCTCAAAAATGTAGTTAATGCTTATTTTCATAAATACAAAATGTTGGCCAACTTTCGCTTCCGCCTTCTTGTTTTTAATTTAATGGAATATAGTGACCCCCATTAACCACGCAGCAGTGCCCTATAATTGTATTGATTAATTTTTAGAAAAATTGGCACGATATTTCAATTTCCCTAATTTAAAATGGTTTGAGAGGAAATACATGGAACGTTCAGTAATTTGTGAAGTGATAATGTACTACATATATCCCCTCAATATTTATAAATCTCTATTGCCTCTTTGTAGACTTCAGTTCCGGGGGATCAAGAAATAACAACAACCATTTTCGCCCACCTGGTCAACCGAATCCTGCTTTTCTCGGTCAACAAGCAGACCCAAATTTTAATGTCAATCTTAATGTTAATCATTATTATCCTCACCAAATGGGTCAAAATACCCCGAATAATCAAAATAACCAAAATGTTAATGTTGGACCAATGGATCAAAATATTCTGAATCATCGAATTGCTCCAAATCCATATCCTCCACCAATGACTCAAAATGTTTATAGTGAATTTGTAGTTCCGGCTCGGCATGAACGACAAGTCCCAAGCCGTAATTATGCTAGTGCTGATCAAGTAGTTCCAGACAGCAATGAATAAATCGTCCCGAACAATGTTGTTCAAAAACAAAAAATGGCCGTTCGACGAGTTTTGCAGAATTTTTTGTTAATTCTTGAAAATAACAAAAAGAAAAATAAGGTTTTCCCAATTACATCATATGTAAATTATGTCATATATTAATATATTAATAAACAACATGAAAAAAATTTGACTGTTACACCATTTTTTGTTTAAATGTTGAAATTCGATCCGATGTGAAGACAGCACGGAACATTATTGTGTGATCAATCTGAATTACTGCACTGCTAAGATAGTTTTTAAAATTTACTTTATTGCTGAAAATTTTAAAAACATGAAAAATTCCATTCTCCAGAAAAACTAAGCGAGATACGAAAAAATATTAGAATGAAAAATTTCCACCTTAAAAGGTCTACAGATTTATCTCAGACAATTTTTTGATAAGACATATAGTTTTTCTTTTAATCATGATAACGCTTTTAAAAAGTCGAAGATTCGAAATTCCAGAAAACCTATGTGATATACAATGAAAAGTCCTTCCAGAAGACCTACAAAGTCGTTTTTACCTTTTTCTGATACAACTTACAGGTTTTGTTTTAAACAACGAAAATGCTATTGAAAAATCGAAAATTCACATTTCCAGCAAGAAACATGAAATATAAAAAAAACTACAAATACATAAGTGCTCTTGAAGAGACCTACAAAGTCACATCGAAAGTATTTTGATAGAAGTCACCGTTCTTCTTTCAAACGTGAAAATTCCATTGAAAAAAAATCAAACTATCTGATAAGCAACGCGATACAAAACAAAGTTTAGAAATCAAATTTTTCTCTTTGAAAAGGCCTGCAAAATCTCTTTTAATTACTCTTTTTATAGAAGTGACCGTTATTCTATTAAAAATGGTGATTTATTAATAATGAATAAATAATTTATACAATAATTATATAGATACGTGTACAAATTCGAGCGCGAAGGTCGTGTTGTAATGTGTCTCTCAAGTATACGACAGAGCCTAAAATAAATTATACTCCTTTTTATCAAAGCAAATTTAACAATCTCCTGAGAAGTTGAGGTTTCAACAGTTTTTTAATATTTGCAAGTAAGCTTCTTGCGGAGCGTTGAGCGTTTTACATGAGTAAGCATATAATCATTTATCTTTCGAACAACGAAAAACTCTTAATCAAGTCGCCGCTAACACTTCTGTGTACACTAATAAGTCCCTAAGACACCTTTCGTTGAAAAGGTAAAAAAAAACAGCCCGATTATGAACATTGTAGTCATTTTTCCGAAATTCTTGTCAGTTTCTATTTGAAATTTTTTTTTTAACAATTTAATTATTTATTACCAGAAAATTTAGAAACATTTTTAGTATCTCTGCTCTCCGCATAGCAAAATATCTCGAGAATAAAAACTAAAAAGTTTTATTTTGTGTCAGTCATTATCAAAAAAATCTATTTTCTCAATCAGGCATGAGGGAAATAAGTATCAACTTGAGTTCCTAATTACTATTGACAATTTTTTATATTTGAAATATTTCCTAATTCATTAGTGAAAAATTAATTGCTTGGTGGAGAAGGTAATTCAAGACTGTTTATAATTTTCAAAAATTTATAAACATGGAAAACGTGGAAGTATAATTTTTCACATTGTCTGAAGAAAGTTAAGAAAAATTATAATTTTTCACAATCTTAAAATTACCATGGATCTGTTCGGGCTCCTAATTACTTATACATATTCAGGGCCACCATGCGCTATTTTTCAAAAAAGTTCTGTTTTCGTCCTTCCAAATTTTTTTCGGTTGTACATTTTCCTAATTTACCATACAATCAATCAGCTTGAATAAGTATGAATTGAGTCCCTATAGACGTTTATTTGAATTTTACGGTTTCTTTTCTTGAGCAAACGATACTCTGAATCAAAATTGTTTTAACGTAACTAACCATCAGCGAGAATTTACAGATTCAGTTAGCGAAAAGTGGGCCACTAAAGATTAGTTCAAAATTTCTAATTCGATTAATCCAGATATTCCCTAATTCAATATACTGTAAAACAACTAATTGCTTGAAAAAAAAATATAATCCTAATTAGGACTGCACATAGTAATTAAAAAAGGTTATAGGAATAAGAAAAGTGAACAAATTTAATAAAATAACGCGATGGAGTAACATTTTCAACTATACTGATCAGTATAGTTAAAAATGTTACTCCATCGCGTATATTGTTTCGAAACAATAAGAAGGCCCTAGTCTGAAATTTTAAACGTGACCCAGCCTCTTTTCATTATAAAAATATTGCCCTCTGATTTTATGCACAAAGTTATGAAAAATAAGAATTTTTAAAAATTACAATGGATCAATGCGCTATACATTATAATTATTATACAAATTGAGTGTCCTTATGCGCTACTTTTCCACAGAATTTTGTTTTCGATTTTCAAAATTTTTTTAAGTTGTACATTTTTATACTTTTCCATAGAAAATTTGAGTTATTCAAGGTCGCGAGAGTGACTAAAGATTTGTTGACCAATAAACAATGCTATTAAAGGTAACATAATCTAAAAGTGTTCAAAATATGTGAATTTGCTCTTGCTTGGCTGAAAGGATAATGTGATGGCCCACCAATATTTTTATCTTGACATCCTGATAATGCCAATACAATATGCAAGTCGTTTCATTTTTATTCTTTAACATCTACTGCATTAGTTTTAGATAAATCTTTTATAATTTTCAACAAAAAGTCGGCTAAAATGACTTGCTCCAGGATCTTGTCTTACTCCGGAATTTTTATATTGACATGATTCATTAAGATGGCGATACATATTAAGACGACTGAGGAGGTCCTTCCCCGAAGGGCGAAACGTTGAAGTTTCTCTAATTAATTTTTGGACCAGTATACCAACAATAATAACATCTTCTAATTAATTTTATTACCTGGTCTACACCAAATAACATCATCTAATATGTGAATTTGCTTTAAAATATAATTTTTCTAAATAAAAAATACCGATTTCCGAGGAAAAACACTAACATAATGCAAAAAATTAAATTGTTAAAAGTTTCTGAATCTTGTTCTAATTTTAATTATTATTATTATACCATTAATCCATTTCACTTTCGAGGTGGGCGTGACTTGCTCAATTGGAAAATAGTAGTATATAGATAGGTATATAGGTGTAAGGTATAGCTATTTTAAATCGATTCAGAATTCTCGTCTTATTCATTTAAATGACACGTTCGTTCCGCAACACTGCTCCGACCCAGGTTGCTGATCAATCTCTCTAGCACCCCAAGTGAAGAGCCTCACAAAAATTGTTATGTGTGGTTCCCCACTTGGGCCCATTAGTATCCAAGGTCTTTGTTTCAGGCGTCATTCACTCTATTGCCACTCTGTTTACAAACTATTTGTCGCCACCTTTTTCTGTCCTGGCATACTACTCTAGCTTCCTTCGTGTCCATGCATTTTAACATGCAAGTTCTCGTGTTTCTATGGCTTCTTATATCTCTTCGGATTAATGTCTCATTCACAGATCCTAACTATTCTTTCGGCGGTCTACCACTGGGCATTCTGCCATTTACTTTACCTTTATACATTTGTTTGGTCTGTCGTTCATCTTTCATTCTTTCAACATGTCCGAACCACCTTAGCTGATTTCTTTCCCATATGTCAATTAGCGTCTCTTCTGTCCTTTTCTTGACAGGTCCATGTCTCGCTACCGTATAGAACCCTTATTTATGCGCCTATCTGACTACCCATCTATTTTTCCGTTGCTAGTGAATAGGCTACCCAGATATACGTACTTGTCAACTTGTGCTGATCTCTCATCATTTAGGACAATGTTTCAGATTGTTTTCACACTTTTTTCTTCATACACCATGATTTTTGTTCTATTTACGTTAATTTTGAGGCCCATGTTCTTCATGCTTGTATTAAGTTTATTCAACATTCTTTGCAAGTCCTCGACTGATTCTGCCATAACAATTTTGTCATCTGCGAAAGCTAACCCACGAACCTTCACTATTTCGATATCTACACGTTCTTCGTCGAAGAAGGCCATTCTTAGACACTTATCCATAAATATGATATATAGCCATGAGCACATAACGCATCCTAGTTTCGCGCCTTGCATAATATCGAAACATCCACTCAGTTTCCCATTTACCTTCACACTCACTGTACTACCTATATATATTGTTTTTATTGCTTGTAGGAGCCACCCATTGATTCCATACTCTCTACGGACTTCGCAAAGTTTACTTCTATTCACCTTGTCAAATGCTTATTTTAGGACAACAAATGCACAGAAAACTTTCTCTCCCACTCTCAAGCTTTTTTCTCTGATCTGTCTTACAATTAAGCGAAATATCTGATCTGTACATGATCTTCCTGGTATAAATCCACTTTGCACTTTCCATATCTTTTCTTCTGTAATTTGCATTACCCTACGAATAAGTATTTTTGAGTATATTTTACTTACGATACTTAGTAAGCTGATACCTATGTAATTATTGCAGTTGCTTTTATCTCCCTTTCTTTTGTATATTGGTACAATAGTCGATTTTCTCCAATTGTCTGGGACTTCTCCCATCTCGATACATAAATTTATCAATTCGCACAACCTGTGAGGTATGTACTAGCCACCGTATTTTATCATTTTAGCGCTAATACTGTCTACACCAGCAGCCTTAGCATTTTTTAAGTTCTTAATTATATCTCTAATCTCAGTGACACAGACTTCTTCAACTGGGTTTCCTAATGCATTATGTTCTACGTCGCAGTTCTGTTGCACTATATTTTCACCTCCTAATAATTTTTTAAAAGAGTCCTTTAAAGTGTCTACTATCCCGTCTATATCATATAGCATTCCACCTTCGCTGTTCTGTTGTGATTTTATCTTTACTTTCCTTGAATAGTTGCTTAAGTTTCCTATTTTAGCGTCTGTAATCGTTTTTGAGCCTATTTCTCTCCACATTGCTAAGACCTGTGATGTACAACGTTCTTTCGTACACACCTCTCTCTTCTTGTCGGGCTGCCTCAATTTCATTATCCCACTACACCAGATTTTCGTCCTACAACCGCCGCGCCACACACTTCAGTTGCACTCCTGACAATGACATCTAGAAGCAAGGCTGATGCGGCCTCTATATTTTTATTATCTATTAGTGTCACCCAAGTTGCCTGATCTATGCGTTCGTTTATCTTATTTTGAGAATCTATTCGCACTTCCGGTTTCCGTAAATTTTCAATCTTGTTTCTCGTTTGTTTCGTTTTTTTGGTTCTCTTTCTTCTCCATCCTCGCCCTAAGGTCATCTTGGAGACTAAAAGGTAATGATCAGTATTCCATTCAGAACCCCCATGACTCTTGTATCTTTGACTAGTTCTCTTAGTCTTTTATCCACAATAACGAAGTCAATTATACTGTGGTTTTTTCCATTACACCAGGTACACGTGTTGATCATTTTATGTCGAAACCAAGTATTTGTAATAAATAGGCCCTTTTCTAAGCATAAGCTAACTAACTTTTCTCCGTCGTAATTTTTTCTTGGATCCCCAAATTTACCTACTACCCTTTCTGTATCTGTATCCTGACGTTGGACGCCGACCCATCCGTTCATATCTCCTAACAAAATTATTCTTTCACGTTGATAGCAAATACTTATTGTATCATATAAAGTGTCGCAGAAAGCGTCTTAGACTTTTTTCGGATCGCTATCAACTGGCGCGTAGCACGCTATGATGACTAATTTTCTGATTCCTATCTTCATTCTAGCCCACAACAATCTGGAAGATACAAAATCATGATCTTCAAGATGCTGTCTTGCTTTTTCATTCATAATTAATCCAACCCATTGACTACCATGTGAATCACTATACCTACTCCTGACCAGATTTCGAAACCGCCTTTCAACATCCCATTTTCTATGTTTACACAATCGCAACCCTTTTTCTTCGTCTCAGGTACACATAAAATATCTAGTTTCCTCACGTGCATACTTTCTCGTAGTTCTCTTACCTTAAGATCATTCACTCTTCTAGCATTCCAAATGCCCAGTCTCCATTCATCGCCTGAAACTCGACCTGTGTATGCATTTCGTCAATCAAAGTTTCAGTCCATTCCGAGGCTACTTTATTGTTTTTATAATTCACGTTTACATTGAACACTCAACTGCCACCTTTATGCGTGAAATTTGTTCTGCGAGTCCAAATCATGTCCAAGTTAAGTAGTGATTCGTTTTACGGTGGAGAGTTTAGTTGTAACGTCAGTCCCACCAAAACTTCTGTTACTGGATTGGGGGAGTGGATGAGGACAGAGAATGGAAACCGAGGGTCTCAATTGGTTTCAGGTTTATGCTGAGAAGGTCACCAGCTTTAGATTTTGTTTAAATGCCAATTATTGGTGCAAAGCGCTAAAGTAACCTAAAATCGTTTCAAATTATGAACCTGTAAAATTTCATTATTTTGGTTTGAAACCCCGATTTTGTGTGAAAAAGGTTAATATAACCGGGAGCTGTCCAAAAATTGTAAATCTGGTTCGATTTATAATGATTTTTATCTTGAAATACCATTTTTTGTTGAGAATGTTAATATAACCTAAAATTGTTCTTATTTTGTTTCTCTTGAAAATACCAATATATGGTGAAAAACAATAACACAATGTCCACTAAGGTAGATGTCCCAGTAATCGGGACGGTCCCAGTAATCGTGAGTTTTGAGGTGTAAACGCCAGAATTAAGTATTTTCCGCATAAAAATACAATCCTAAAATATTTTTAAGCCAGGTTGAACAATGCTTGTTGTGGAAACCAAATTAGTTTTTCTATACAAATAGTGCACATGGGTAAAAAAAATTCATTTGTATTGCCGGTGGCGATGAATCACGAAACGTGGAAAATAGCTTAACATTTTGGTTAGGAAAGGCGTCTCTTTACTTAAGCTTTTACTATGTCAAGAAATTAGTTTATCGGGACGAAAATAATTTTTATGTAATAAAAAATAATTTTTGTTTCATAAAATAAAGTAAAATCTTAATTTAGTACCTTCTCGTTCAAGAAATATCGGTCACGATTATAGGGACATTTCAAAAGCATAGTTGCTCGAGTAATCGTGACCTGTCACGAAGACTAGGACGACTCTGTCAAAATTTTATTTCCATATTTCGTTACAAATAATAATTTAATTAATTTCAAAAAGGTATGAAATGAAATCAGAGAACTGACTTATCACTGTGAGTAGTAATCGTAATATAAATTAGTGCTTAAAACTGAAAAAAGGTGATGTAAAATATTTGAATGAGTTTAGAGATTTCATTATCAATTTTTGAGTTTATTATCATTCTTCGGTGAAGTTAATATTTATTGAGTAATTTTTCATTAGATAACATTAATCTATACTGTACTATATAAAGAAAAATGTGTAATAGATATATAATTATTGATAGTTTTAATATTGTGACAACGTAAACAGAAAATAACCTCATTTTTTGGTCACTGCATTTGAGCAAATTTCGTGTGCTACATCTAGTTACTTCAAATGTTAATGATTTTTAATTATAATATTCAGTATTATAAAAGAATTTCAGTATTGTCGTTACATATTACTTATCGTGATAAAAATTCTAATAAATATTTATCTCGACTTATTTTTGTGATCACTTTATTTCTTATGAATAAAATATTAATTTTATTCGATAATATTTTTAACTGAAATAAAAATTAAACATTTTAAAAGGAAATTCATTTTCATTATGATTAATTTTCATAGAGTTCATCAGACTTATTAGAACTATCAGAAGATTCGATTTTGAGGTTGTTTCGACGGCTTTCATCACAGAGGTCTCAATCAATATAAAACTAACAATACATCTTTCATTTCATTAAAGTATAGTAAAAAAAACAAAAATACACTTAAAATACACCTCCAAATTGCTAAAAACTGATTTCAAGAAAGCTTAACCTTTTTCACGAAGACTGGGACAACGACTCACGATTACTAGTACATGACAGATTTGGAAATCACGATAACTGGGACATCGGTGCTTTTCGACTTTTAATTGTTTATAAATAAAAAGTAATATTAAATATAATGTAAGAACAATTTTTTTAATATTCTAGGATGTTTAATGCTTCAATCAGTACCAATCATTTTTCAAATAATCCTACAAAAACAATTTTCTAAATATTTGAAGTCGATGAAATCTCTTATGGTCACGATTACTGGGACGTTTACCTTAGTACAAAACTTCTAAATTTGTTTTCAATTAGAATGTTTTCTGTTTGAAAATACCGATTTTGGGTCTAAAAGGCTAACTTAACCTAAAATTTAAAAAAAAAATTGAATTCTCTAAATCTAATAATGTTTGTTTCAAAAATGACAAACTGAAAAAAAAGCAATAAGAAAATCGAAAAACGTACATTGATGAAAAAATTTTAATATATAAATCCAATAATTTTTTATTAGAAATTTTCAGTTTCCGTTTAAAAGGCTAACATGATGTAAAATTCTTGAGAATTGAGAATCTTGATGATTTTTGTTTAAAAATACCAATTTCAGATAAAAAAACGAACATAAGCTAAAATTTTTAGAAAGCCTAAATCTTCTTCAAAACTTTCTGATTTTATATCAGGATTGGTTTAAAAATTACTAATTTCTATGTAAAAGCACTCACATAAAAAAATTTATAATGTTTCCCATAATTCCTTTGATAATTCGAAAATTTTAATTCAACCGCCCAAGATTATTTAAAAAAGAACCAATATTTTGCATTTATCGCATAATGTTTTCTAAAAATCTTCTCATTCAAAGGCATTATCTGAAGATTTGTCAAAATTTAAAATCTAAAATACAAAAAAACTTGAATTAAGTAACCTTACTTAAATGCTAATCTGAGCATCGAGAATTTATCCATGTAAAAATCTTTAAGGAATTCCTTGTGAAAATGGTGGAAATTCTGAATTAAAACTTCAGACAGCAATTTTCCAATTTAATTAAAATCTTTATTTAAATAAATAAGAAAAAGGATTTTTAGTATTTTTTAATAATGTATCGTAATATTTACTAGAAATATCCGATTTGTCTAGAACAGTGAGAATAAAAATTATTATTAGTGACATGTGGAATTTAAATTAATGAAAACGAAAGTATATTTTTGAATAATAAAATAATTCTTCTTTATTATAAAAATGATTAATAGAAGCTGTAGAATATGCGATGCATATTTTTTAAATGATAATTTACATTTTGTACCTACCGCAGATTTGGTTATTTCTCTAATGACCAAGCTTCGTAAGCAATTTGTGGAAATTGGTTATAATTTTTCGCTTGTATGTGATTTGTTCGAAAAATCTTGACGGTGTCTATCATTTGTAAGTATATGTAACTTTTTTACCAACTAATGAATATACAATACTCATGTTAATAGTAATACGAATTAGTGAAAACTAGAAATGTAAATCTTTTCTTATAAGTGCGAAAAAAAATCAAGATTGAAAAAAGCTGTACAATTTCACATCCAGTAATTAAAGTTTTCGAGGCAAATTCATTGCTGTCACACTCCGAGTTTAGGGACAATAAAAAATGCGACCGCTAATTTATTAGCTTAGCCTTGCTGGAGGCTAAATTGTTTTATTTACGGGTCAGTTGTGCGCCGTCGACGTTTTTTGGTAATTAGTCCTCTCTATTCACTTCCTGCTGTTCTCCACAATGCAGTGGAATTTATTAATCGAATAATTCTTTGATATGCTCCCCTCTTTTCATTCCATGTTTATTTACCACTTCCGAAGCACCGGAATCAGTGAAAAATTAAATTGAGCATTATAAATTCAAGTTCAAAGTAATTTTTATTTATTATGCTATGAGAATATAAAAAATAATTTAAAAAGAGATATACGGGTCTAATATTTTCCATGTTTCAGCTGAATTATTTTTCAAAATAAAAAAATCTTCCGGACTGAATAATGACATTACAATCCCTTAGTCTTATTTTGTATGATTCCCTTTTCATCACACTTTATCACACTTTTTATCACACTCGCGAATTGTATATACATTTTAACTTCCCTCTAAGCACTGAATATAAAGAGGAGAAAATGCGTTTCATTAAAACATAGGACGAGAGATAACCTTTTTTCCAGGAAAGTTTCCAGCTGGCATTAATTATCATGACCTATTTTGAATAATAACGTTGATCTTTAAATGTCTAGAATCTTATAGAACTTATAGAAAATAAGGTTCGCATACGCAATATTAGCAAAATTATTTTAAAAATATTTTCAATTTTTCAAGCACTTAGAATTTTCAATTTTACAAGAATTTTCTGAAATATGCAAGCTTGTCTTATTGAAAGTAAATATTTAAAAATATGCTTGAAACTTTATGTTCATTCTTCGATATTTATAGGATCTTTCTGGAATTTTCAACCATATTAAATATGAATAAATCTGAATAGGAAATGAAGGTAATTATTCCGAAAATGGTACTATTTTCGCCATTAGGGTAGTCCAAAATTGCATTGGAAATTTTCGTCTTTGAATTTCCATGCACATCACCCCTCCAAATTTATTTGCATCCATAAAAACATTAGTGCATTTTCTAATGATATTTAGAGGTCTCGCAAGCCCCATGAATTAAGTTGAACACGTATTTCCCATCTGAGCAAAAAATACGTTTTTTTAAATTTCATTCAAAATCGTCTAAATTAGGTGTATCAAGTTGACACTCAACATTTCTCTTCAAAATTAGCCATACAATAGGAATTAAAAATCACCTTCTTTAATTTGCCCCCGTAAGTCTGTTTTATATGGTCCCAAAAAAAACGCACAAGTGAAAACTTGGGTTTGGTGAATTTTTGGCGCTGATTATTATTTATTGTGGTTTTGTAGGACATGTTATTTCGAATATATGAAATATTACTTTCCACTGATAATTAGATATTTAAATAAATTTTTTAAACAATCTAACTGTGTTTATATCAACAATCGCGGAAAGTTGCGTTTTTTCTGAATTTTTCCACTTTTTGTCTAATTTTCAATAAAGGTTAAATAATAATAAATTTAAGTTAACGAAAATAATTTTTTAAACAATATACTATTATTTATAATATTATTATCTTAGAATAATGCTAGAAAGTTACGGTTTTTACTAAAATTTTCATCTTTTTATCCACTTTTCACCTAGAGCGAGCTTACAATCAATAAAATTTAATAAACCTCATTGTTTTAGCAAAGAATTATTGTCTATAACAATCTCCTTCTGTAGTAATGCCGGATAGTTGCGGTTTTTTCTGATATTTTGAACAGTTTGTCCACGTTTTACTAGGTGAGGTAATAATTAATGCAATTAAGTTGACAACGATGATTGTTCCAACAATTTATTGTATAGTTCATTACTATCTTCCCTTAGATTAATGTTAGAAAGTTTTTTTTAATGTTCTTAGTCATGAATAAATGAGAAATCGACTTCAACAAGAATAACTTTTCAAATAGTATTTCATTTATTTCGGAATGAAGTATTTTTACATTTTTTCTAATGCCTCAAAAATTAAATACGATCCATACAGAAAATTTGAAAAATATTTCTAATATCTGGTTCTATTTTAGAAAAATATATCCCCAAAAAAGAAGAAGATTGTTTAAAAAAATCATTCTCTTTGATATTCATTTATTATCTGTTCATAACTAACAATTCAAAGCAAAGTTAAAAATTTCAGAAAAAAACTGTAATTTTCTAGCATTATTATGTGAAAAATATTAAATTGTTCAAATGATTATCTTTATTAGATTTGATTAATTATTATGTTAAATTGCATTAGTTATTACCTTGCACTATGTGAATAGTTGACAAGAAATAATAAATCATTATTGTTAAGCATACATGTTAGAATTAAATTTTTGAAATAATTAAAAAGAATTAAAGGCGTTGGAAATTGGAACATTTTAGATAAAATACGTTTTAAGTTGATCAATTGTAAATATAAATATTGATATATGATTTTTGTAACTGAAATGTAGTTTCAGTATTAAAAATAGAATAATTTATTTACAAGGCATTCCATAATCTGTTCAAAATTAAACAATTTACAGATTTTGACGCAGAAAGTTTGACTGTTTTATTTCAAAAGCATCTAGTAGTTAAACAAATTTATATGTCTGATTAAAAATGTACAAACAATTTTCAAGTTCAAAATAATTTAAAATTATTCGATGCATAATTATACGCTTTTTTTCCAATTCTCAATTCTATACAAATACTGTTTCAGTCTAAAATATTCCATTTTGAACCCATTCAATTAAAAATCGCAATTGAAAAAAAGGACAGTTTTGTAATATTTAGCAATTTTTTACTGTTCATTCAAAATGAGCAATCAAAAATCCAATATCCAAAACTGAATTGTTTGAAATAGAAAGCCTTGAATTATTATAATTGTAGAGTCCTTTTAAACTTTGAACGTTACACTTCTATTTGTTCCATTTAAAAAATTTTCATTTGTGAAAGTGTTCAATTTTGATGTATAATTAACGATTGAGCAATTCTTAATTTGAAATTACATAAAATTAGATAACTAAATAAGATATTTAAAAATGTATAAAAACGTTTGAATTTCACAATTCTGATTTCAAAAGAAAAAGAAGAAATTTTGCTATTTAATGTTTTTCTAACTTGAAAGAGGATCGTCTTTGCTTTTTACATTTTTATTCGGCTCAAGGCGGGCAAGTTTTGTGTTTTCAACATTTTTATTTAGCTTGAAAGGAGGGAATGTTATTTTTTGTTAAATTGACAGAAGGACATTTCATATTGTTGAGATTATATTGAGTTACAAAAGAGGAAATTTCGGTTTTCACATTTTTATTAATTTGGAAGGGTGAATATTTTCGTTAATGTTTTTTTGTATTGTACGGGGCCAAATTTTTCTTTTTAACATTTTTATTGAGTAGCTGGGGGCGAATTTGTCATTTTTAACATTCAGATAAAAGGGAGGAACTTTTTATTTATAATTTTGTACTGAATTGGAAGAGGGACATATTTTATTCTTAAAATTTTCATTATTCAGAGTTGAAAGGACGGATTAGTTTTAATTTAGAGAATTAAAAATGATAGCGTTGATTTATATATTTTTCAACCAGAAATGTTGAAACTGTCCAATTTATAGTTTTGATTACATTAAATGAAAAAATTTTCAATTTCAAGAATACGAATTTTTCAATTTCAATGAACTTAAAAAAATTTTGTAACCCAGGAAAATTCTGGGAAGTGACCGAAATTTTTTTTCCTCCATTAAAACGGCCACCCTAGAAAATTCATTCCAAAATCTTCATTTGTCTAATTGTAAGTTAGGGGAAATACAGGGGAATGTCGGTAATACGTGACACCATAATGTATAAACAATTTCAGTTTTTTTTTGTAATTTTTATTTCTTGGAAATTTTCTATTTCGGCATTTTTCTTATTCGGCAAAATGACATCACCCCAACAAAAAATTTCTAATCGGATTTAAACTAAAGGCCATCTATTTTGGTTTGTAGAGTAAATTCCCTATTTGCCTCCCTGTGTGGCAATACTTGGCAAAAATAGTAGAAAATTGAAATGCTTAATTTATTTTCCTTTCTTCCACTTTCATTCAAGATCTGAGGAAAGCGGCCTTTACCACGCACGGGGAATCCCACATGTGGATTCTGCGCGCGCAATCTGTCAGTGGTGATGACCGTTTAACGTCAGGCGCACTTGGTCAGTATTCGCGGAGCCGGGTTCTCGAGCGGGACTGTAAATTGGAAGTTTTTATATTTCAACTTTACTATAAAGAGGCTATTTTGCGTCCATGTGATTTGTGCAGTGCAAGCCCTCATAATATGGCACAATTTATTTTCTAGTGTTTTTCCACATTGTTGACCACGAGATTGACCAATCATGAACAAAACAGTAAACGTAAGTAGCAAATTTTTTTCGTAAATTAATTACCAACTATTTTCTGTCTGGAAATTCACTGGAAAAGTTATTTCTTACTATGTTAAGAATACCACAATATTAGGGTAGCGCTTAAACATTAAGATCTCAATTTTCCAAAAACGGTACTTCACCAGATTTTTTCCTCTCAGTGACAGAACTGGCTGGAATTTTTTCAAAATTAAAAAAGTTTTAGTCGTCCCGGGAAGTTTTGAAACTTTCGAATTTCTTGGGCTCAATTTTATAGGTGCAAAAATGGTATGAATCTCATTTTTGTGTAGTGTTTTAGGTAGAAGGTAAGAATACAACATTTTAAATGATGAAAAAAGAATACTTTTTGAATTCATTTAGATTAACATTTATTTTTAAAAAGTTGAATTTTTTACCTGAAACCTATTCAGTTTAAATTAGAATAGCAAGCCAAGATTTTTGTAATAGAAAATTGTTGTGCTAGGCAATAGCAGTTTGAAAAGCACTAAAGATGGAAAAATTCACGAAAATTATAAGTAATACAATTTTTGACTGGCAATTAAAAAATGTTCATGCTCTCATCCTTCAAAAATTGTTTGAATAAAAAAACGCGTCGTTTTACGTTTTGAGAAAAATTTATATTCAGAGTTCCGCCAATCCCATAAACTTTAAGACATATTTCCCATAAGAAAAAAAGGCGTCTTTGTAAGGACAGAATTGTCAATATTCATCGCAATTTTTTCTTAAAACAGAGGTAGAAAGTAGTTTTTTTTTAATTTACAGCTTGTTTTCCACTTTTCGTTTAGAGCAAGAACATAATTAATTCAAATAAAAAAACAATTGTCTTAACAATTTATTTTTATTCAGAACAATATTCTCTTAGAATAATGCTTTTGATAAGATGCTGTTTTTTCGGAAATTTCCAACTTTTCGTCAACTTTTCAGTTAGAGTGACGGAATAATTATTAATGTAATTTCATACGAAGTTTATTGCAGAGCATCAATCAAACTATTGATTGCCAGATATAAAGTCTAGTGCGAAATAATAGGTAAATGAATAATTGTTGAGTTTTTTATTGCAAACAAAAATATCCAGAAAGAAAAGAGATTGTTTAACAAAATTATTCTTTTTGATTTGTACGTCAAAGAAAAATTGAAAATTTCAGAAAACCCACACATTTTTAACACTGATATAAGAGAAGATAGTTATAAACAATAAGAAACACATACACGTATGAACAAATACTTTTTCAACTTTATTGCCATTATTGCCTCACTCTGACTGAAAAGTGTTGACAAAAAGTTGGAAATTTCAGAAAAAGCCGCAACTTTCTAGTATAATTCTAAGAGAATATTTTTATAAATAAAACTAAATTGTTTAAACAATTAGTTTTGTTAACAATTTGTATTGGGGCCACTATGAAATAAAAAATGAAGCTTTTTTAGACCAACCTAACATATACTCTTATGTACTTGTTCGAGAATATCGCACTTAAACTATATAACGGTAATTGCCGAAAAGTTGACCATTTTTGACAATTAAATTTTCGAAAGCAAACAAATTTCTAAACTGCCAAAAAAATGTTCAGATCAAGAGTAACCCAAGAGAGTATGAAAGTATGAAACTAAGAGGACAGGGAATGTATTTTTGGTGGATATGAATGTTTTTATTGAAGGTCGCGTGCCTAGACATTCGACTATGATAAAACAGCAATAATCTTTTTAAAATATATACTGAACAAATGAAAATAGTTCAAAATATGGAAAAGGTGACGATTTTAAGGATCTACTTGATTTGAATTCAACGTTTCAAAACATTCTCTGATTTTATTTATAGTATGATAATTGATAAATTAATATGGAGCGTTTCCGGACATTTTATAAGAAATATGCAAAATATTGATAATTTTTCAATGTGATTAGGAATCAACGTTCATAAATCCAGTTTGAACTATAATAAGATATTCCTGAGTGTAAAATGAACCATTTTAGGCTGCATTTGAATAGTTTGAATAATTATTATCGAGTTTCATCCTAAAATAGCAATGCAGCGTGACCAGGCAAAACACTTTTGGAACAGACTTTGAAATGATTTTTGACATCCTCAACTCTAAAATTTTTAACTCTACTCTTAATTTATATATTTTTCAACTCAACATAAGTGAAATCTGTGAATCTTAAATATTTAAAAAATAGTGCTAATATCATTTATCATTTTTTTTAAATTTACAGCTTCGAACAGGACATTTTGCGTATTTTGTTATCTATAATTTGTGAACAAAGTGGTCTAAAATTTAAAACTTCACTAAAATTTTGCTTTGATACAAGCAATTTACTGAGATATTTTTAGAAAAGATTTATTATTCAAAGGAAAAGTTGTAATATCAAGGATGGGGGCTTGGATGGTATTTTGACCAACAATTCATAAAATAAGAATCAAAAATATACACAAGCATTTATTAAAAGTTTAGTTAAGAGTCAAATTATATGCACAAATGCTAGCTTTCCCGATCAGCTAAGCTCTGCCTGTGTTCAGTGCTTGTTGGCCACCTGATAATTGGCTATGCCGCTCTCTTTCTCGTACTGTAACAGATATACGCAAATCTACATACACTCACACACTCAATTTCTTTACTGAAAAAAATTAATTTCTCTTGCTAAAAAAAATCTAAAATAATCCCGTGACAGTTTACAATGAAAGCAAATAATTGTTTTTCCTAAGACTTGCGTTACTAGCGTTTCTAACCTTGGATTGACATTGTAAAATTTAATCGGGTCATATGGGGCTAGAACTTTTCTTCTTTTCATCATCAGCTTTTCTACTGCAGATAGATTGCGTCTTTTGCCAATTTCCAGGGAGTCTTGCTAGCTCAAGTCTCAACTACTCAGGATTAGAATTCAGCTCCTGGCTTAAACCACTAAGAGCTCAGTTTCCGGTGTATATCTTTTCAAGTCGTTCACGTAATTAATGCGAGAGTCGATTAAACTTTATCCAAACAGCTAAAACCAACTGGAATTTTTACATTTTCTTTCTTCTATTTGAAACATTTTGGAAAAAATCATTATTATTACTCTCCTACTATTTGTTACTTTTCTCGCACTGCATTTAAGGGGTGATACTACTTAAAGCTATATCTATTTCGGTCTAGTGCAACTAAAGGCTCTTCTTAAATATGCAACATCTTTTGGTTCAGTTTTGATGCAATTATTATATATTAATCTTCTAGTCCATTTATTCACTTCGTCTACATTGAAGCTCTCACACGGAGAAAATGTATTCATTAAAATTGACGAAAATAGTTCGATAAATGGAGGAAATTACTGTATGTATGTGAAGTTTACATTCATTTTACGCAATAATAGAAAACAGAACTATAAATAATATTGAACAGTTGTGTAAAATCTCAATTCCAAAAGTGAAAATTCTGGTATATAATAATTGATATAAGGATTGCATTATACTCATATCTGTATATTATAAAATAACGCAAATTATGTAAATTTTTATTAAATGAATGATATGCAGTTTAGTCTTCTCTGATATTAACTATTAACTAAGAAGAAAGTATAGATTGCAGAATTTTTCCATAGATTTTCACTTTTATTACGAGAGGAATTACACAACAGTAAGGTTAAATGAGAAGCGCTAGAGAAGTCAACATTCGCATGGCTGAAGTTTAATGCCAAGTCGTAGAAACTTTAAAATTGTTTAAATTCTGTTAATATTGTAGAATTAAAAAAAAATCCAACTACATCGACGCCTCCATTCAATATGAGTCTATGTGCCGACAGCGCCCTGTATGAGACTTCCCCATGCTTATGCTCAGCGCATAGTCTCATACACGGCGCTGTCAGCAGATAGACTCATATCGAATGGAGGCGTCAATATAGAATATATTTAAAATTGAGGTATAAAGAAATTGGTGACAAAAAACCATCGAACAGCACTGGACAACTAACGCCGAGGCCAGTTTCATATATTATATTAAATCAATCCTGTAAAAGCTTATCTGTTCACATTTTCTATCTAATTTCTTAAAATTCATATTTATTTCGTTCGCAAGTTTTTATTGTTCAATTTTAATAGCAACATTTCAAAATAAAAGCTTTCTAAATTATACGATTTGACTGTTATAAGTTGAGTAACAGGGTGGCCGTTATAATCGAGGAAAAAAATTCTCGGTCATTTCCCGGTTTGCAAAAACTTGTCACGGTCATTGAAATTAAACAATTCGAACTCTCAGAAGTGTAAATTTTTCCATTTGAATTAATTAAAACTAAACTGCACATTAAAGCATTCAAAATAGAACTCTTTTGAATTTTAAACTCTTACCATTGAAGCTTACAAAATTTTTAATTCCGAAAATTTTAATTCGAGCACATAATGATCTACACGTGAAAGATGGAAGCTTCTATCACTTTTCAATTGTAAAATTTTCAATTGAAAAAATGTAACTGTTATAAAATGAACAGTTCAAAGATTTCTGATTAAAACAGAAATACACGCTTCCATTTTTCAGTGCTCTAAATTAAAACTAATCCTCTTCCAATTCAGTACAAAATTTAAAAGAAAAAGTTTGACCTTTAATCTGAATGTTAAAACCCCTAAATTTGCCTCCGTCCACCCAATTAAAATGTTAAAAAGAAAAAATTGGTCTCTCCCAATTTTTGAAAACTTGTAAACCAAAAATTTATTCCTTCCAACTCAGTTAAAATTATTAAAAATGAGAAAAATAGCCTCTTCTAATTTAGGAAAAAATGTGAAAATAAGATATTCTTTGAACTCAATAGAAATTTCATGAATAAAAAGTACTACAAAGCTTGTTAGTAGGTCATTTTGAATTGCAAGTAAAATCTTTCAAATATACGTAATTATTACAATTGAATCAGTAGAATGTCACTGACAATCAGTAGCTACTTTTTTTTAAATTTTCAATCTACGAAAAGACGATATGTTTGAGTTGTTAGTCATTAATAAATATTCAGCAAAAAGTGTCTGAATTTTCAGTGAGTTTCTATCGATTGCAATGTTGAAAAAAAAGTATTCTTCAAAAAAAGTTTGCGTAATGGACTGATAGACATAATAATCTCAACTAGTAAATGGCAAATCACGATAAGAAGAATGTACACAAGTCTTTCTCAATGTCAAAAGTTTCCGCATAAATATTCTCTAAAGATGCGATTTTCCCCCGGGATTCCACGATGAGAAAACGTCTGTCTAAAAAATAAAATCGATTTTTCTCACCTAAAGAGATAAGACTCTATAAGGAAGTCATAAGACGGTATATGGGCTAAATGGATAGAAGGTGGTGCTATTCTGGGCATTTTAAAGTCGTGAAGTTCCGGATAAGAGAGTATAACCTTCTAAACTGTAATTTGTAAGATATTTTGAAAGCACACATTTTGTAGTATTTGTATAATAATAATAATAATATTATTATTATTAATATTTAATATATTTAATATTTAATATTTAATATTTAATATTTAATATTTAATATTAATTATTAATAAATGAGTTTCCTTTTTTTTATATGTGTATATATATAATATTTTTATATAATCATATATAAACAATCAAACCGTTTGATTTTTGTTAACAAAAACCAATTTCCGACAAAAACACCCGAACGCACTCAAAGTTATTCAAAATTGTAAGCTCCGTAATTTCCAGCGACAAGCACTAACATAAGACATATGTAATATTTTCGATAATTTATTAGATAATTTGAAAATTTTAATTTATCGGCTCAAGAGTATTAAGAAGTATAAATGTTTCTCAATTCACATAAGGTTTTCTATGATTTTTCGTATAAAAAGTAATTACTTGTTTCGAATTAATCTCATTCTTCTATTATTATTTTTGCAAAAATTCGTTTCAAAATATCAAAAAGGTAGATGAAAATTTAAAACTTCCTTTTAAAAGGCAAATTTTCACCGTTAAAAATATATAATGACCCACTTTTAGTTTTAATTTTAACTTCGTAAGTGATCTGTACCATTTCACTGAGAGGGAAAAATATACAGATGATTTTAAGTCAAGGTCAAGTGATGTATGTCAGTTCTGTATTTCCGGATATTTTTTTCAGTCTCGTCTTTTGGCCCTTTTCCTCGTGACCTTCCTCCTCCCTCGTATTTGCTTTTTCTGGCCTTGATTCCTTAAAATAAACGGAAATTATACTCCATCGTTTTTTTTTCTTCAAATATCTCACCATTTTTTTTTAATGTTCTGCGTATTATCTCATGTTACTATGTTTGTCAATTATTTTGTAGCATACTTGCATTTCATAAACAATAATAGCTATTAAAGCACGTCAAAAATAGCATATGAAACAATATACTATTAAAAAATTGTTATCAACATTAAAGCCAAGCTCAGGTCATAGAGTAGGGTGGGGCGAGATGGGCATAGGGTTAAGATGAGTCACTCAATTTTATCGTTGGTTATCATTTCTTTTGTAACTGTTTTTTGCACTAATATCAGGAAGAACGTTATGAAACTTCTTTTCACAAAATTTTCGCTTAATGTTGAATAAATTTGGGAAAAGCTAAAGTAAAAATTTTAAGACCAGAGTATTCTGCTATTTTGCATTTTATTAGAAAGTCCAAGAATCACACAAAATCACATATTAGTTTTTTTCCAGCGGTTATTTAGATAGCGTATTTATTAAACCTTAAGTTTTCAACCGGTTTATATATAATTGTGAAACAGAAATAGGTGAAATTTTGATTTTACTTGAAATTGTCATATGTGGCGGAATAAGTCACTGTTCTGGGGCGGAATGGGCCACATCTTCTGGTGCATTCACCCAACCTTAGTGTAGCAGTCAGTAGGTATGGATGCAATGTTTCATTAAATCAAATTGTGCAGTGTTTTAATTATGGTGCAAACCTATAAAAAACTAATCTTATCGAAAAAAATGCTTAGAAAGAGTATGGCAGGTGCACTGTCATAGGTATGTATTAGAAAATAATATGAGTTGCTGGCTATCAGAAGAGATCACTGTTTTTCTCGTATATTTCTCAGTAAATTTGTTTGAAAACTCGTGAAATCATATAAAAATGAAATAAACATTGTTGTGGTTGGAGAATACGGGAAACATAAAAAGTGGCCTTAAACCCCAATATATATGAAATTTAGTGTCATGTAGTAGACCAGTCTAGTATTTGGGATTTTTCTTACTGTATAATTTAAATTTTACTGAGACAATGTACACGGGTAAGTCGAAAAATTGTTATATTCATTTCTGTGATACAATCATTAAAAGATATGTAGATATGAATCGTTTTTTTATTCCCTGTTTGTAGAGTTAGTTACGGTAGAGGTTAGGATTGAGCATTGCATCATTTTGAAGCTAAATGTACTTTAAATGCTCCGTAAAATCTTTGAAAAATATGTGTAAGATGTTTTCGTTTTATAATTATCTAACTCACCGATATTCTCACTTATAAATAATATATACACAAGAACTCCAATATAGGGCCCTCTGATTTAGTTCTTCCTAGCACTGCTGGCCCATGCAGTTTCTCAGCGCACAAGCAGTGTCAACAATGCGTCGCCACCCCGCACTTTCAAGCAATGAATTAGCCGATTTTAAACACTAACGTCAAAACGACAGCTATGCCCATCTAGCCCCAACCTACCCTAAAGATATCCAAAATATGGAAAAATTCTTGGAATTCAGTAGGTTTGAAATTAATTTAGAAAATTTCAAGGAATTCCGAAAAATTCGAGATAATTCCAAAGAATTTCAAAGAATTCAGGATAAATTAATAATTATTCAGGGTGAATTCTAAATTAATTCAAACCAATTGCAAAGAAATTTGAAAATCTCTGCAAATCTTTGAAACAATACGAAACCCCTCGTTTCTTGTGAATAAATTCTTTGAAATCCTTTAAATAATTATAAAATCCCGTGAAATTCGATATTTCCTGCAATCATAGAAAATTTATTAAAATACCTTGAGTGCTTTTAAAATATAAAAAAAAATTTTAAAACCTTATAGGTCCTGTAAAATCACTCCATACGTTCTGAAATTGTAAGGAATTCTTTACAACCGCATGCCATTTTTTTCAAATTCCTCAAAATTACTAAAATTCTTGGATATCCCTTAACATTGTTCATCTTTCCTCAAAATACATTTTTTGAAATATCCTAAAATATTTCAAATCCTCCGAAATTCCATTAAATTACTGAAATGAATTGAAAATTCCTTCGCATCTTTTACATCCTAAAATATTTTAAATCCTTTGAACTCTTTTGAAATACGTTAAAACTTTTTAAAGCTCTTGAAAATCGCTTGAGAGCTTTCAAAATACCCTAAAATCTTCCTAATAATTAAAAATACTTTCAAGTTATTGAAATCTATCAAAAATTCTGTGAAATATTTTTAAATACCCTAAAAGAATTGAAAATAATTCAAGAATATTCAGAAATAGGTATAAACTTTAATTCAATAGTGGTTAACCCGTGGGCTAATTTATTGAAAGAATGTGACTAAAGTGATTTCGTTGTTTGATTTTTTGTATAATCGACCCTTTTGGAGAAAAATAAAAAATGGATCGAATTTTTTCAGTTTCGCGCGTTTCTTTAATATTAGTCAGGTAAAAAAGACTTAAAAAACATAGCAGCCATTTTTTAAAAACTTTATTTTTAATTTTTACTAGATCTTCTTAAGTTTTTTACCTATATAATATTGAAGAAACACGTGAAACTATAAATTCGATCCATTTTTTAACATTCTTTTTAGTTTTTCTCCAAAACGTTTTCTTGTACAAAAAAGTCGAAAAACATAAAAGGCTTAATTTTTTGGTTTACAGCTATTGTATAAAACTTTATTCAAAACCGTTTGAAATTTAGATGAAAATTGAGAAAAAATAATGCTTTTGACCTTTTTGATCGTTGCACTTGGCTCTTAATGTTGACCAAACAAAAACTTTTAAATAGTGGATTATTGTATACTTCAAGAGGCAACTTTTCTATGTGGTATCGTATCGATCTAAAGCATAACTACTTTTAACCCGGCCTAATAACTATAATAATTAACTTTAAAATTAAATTATTTTTAAAAATAACAATTATGTCTTTGAAAAGTGCAAAAAAAGATGGTGTTTCTTCCCTTGACAAAAGGAAATATAAAATCACACTCTCCAGTGTAAAGTTAGGTGCAGCTGTTACCTCTGAACTGAAGCAAGTTTATGTATAACATTAGTGTGGCTTATCCTTGCAGAATTTACAGTAATAGTTTAAGATTGGCAGTGGTTGGAAGGCTTACTTAATATTAACTATTATGAAAATAGATACACTATTTTCAAAATTTATTATAATAACTGGAGCACAGCTGTGAAGCACATGAAATTTTCATTATTCTCTTTATTTATTATCAATGGAGAAACTTCATGCCAGATTCACAAAAGACAAATATTCATCTCACCGATTTTTTTTAACTTACGGAAGTTATTAAGCATATAAAAAGAAAAATGAATTTCAGATATTTTGCTCGGAAAACTTTGTTTCGAAAATGTATCGTATTTTGAATTTTGTTTATGTTTAACCATAGACAGGCCCTGTGGGGTATTTGAGGATCCCAAATGGAAATCAAAGTACGCCCCCGAAATTACAGATGATGTATTTGCGTCGAGACCTTAATCATAATTTATTTTTACTTTCTGGAAGTGGAACCTAGTCGGTCCAGTGCTTTCATTTTTCATTGTTGTGAAGTGAAAATTATCAGTGAAGCCCATGGGGTCATAAGTACCCCACAGGCCATTATATAAATTTTGTACAAAATAATACATTTTATTTCTTTGTTCGTTTGAAAGCACTTTATTGTAATAACTAAAAAAATATTTGCATGCATGATTTTAGAAATTTATGGGTCTCTAGACTAGAGAGTTGAAGTATTCTGTCAAACATGACACTGACCTATGTTTGCGAGGAACACCGGATTCTCTCGGAAAATTGCGTCCTTGATGATTAAGGGATGTAATTTTTGTATAAAACTATTTTCTAATATTACTCTTTCAATAATAAATAACAAAATTAATAATTGGACTATTAAAACGAATTTTTTCATTTTGTTTTCGTTCACTTTTATGAAATTTCGGTTTTTCCAAATTTTTTAATTCAAACTGGATAATCATTATACTTTTTCAAAAGAGTAAAATAGCGTCCTTCGCAGCTTGATGATGGAAAAAATTATCTTTAAAACCCGGTTTGAAATGTAAACAAGCCAGTTTTTTAAGGCCAATAGGCCGAAAAATAAACGTTTGCATCTAAAGACTGACGCAAAGGAGTCACATAAGCCCCACAGGCTCCTTGAAGAAAAGAAAAAATGATGGGCCCTTACTATGGTTAATGTTTTTCATCAATAAAAATGAGAGATTTTCATAATACTTGTTGTATACCGCTGAACCTGTACAATTTTATGTAAATTTGACCGTGGAATCGGAATTTTGTGGTTCAATCACGTACAAGAACTTCGTCATTCTTATTTTTTATGTTTTTTAGGATATTTTTTCACAAAATTTCAAAATAGAACTTCTAGAAATTGCCTGATTCGATTTTTTTTTATATTTTTTATGACACTCTAACGAGTCTTATTTCAAAAAATTAAACAGCAGGCATGTGCATAATTTAGGAAATTCATCTTACACATTAATTTTTGTTTTGTTTTTTTAGGAAAAATTTTACTTTTTTTATTTTATCCTTCAAATAATAAATTTTTCCTCAAAATACCTCAGTAAACTGTTCATATCGAAGCACAATTTGGAAAAGTTTCAAAGTTTTAGAGGACTTCGTTTAGAAATTATTAATAAAAAAGTATGCAAATTGATCAGTCATCCACACATGTCCCAATAATAAAATTCAAGAAGAGGTTTTAGTATTTTAGAGCTAAGGATTTCAAAAATCATTTTAAAATTTGCTTAAAAAATTCTTTTTTCTATCATTCGAGGTTGATATTTTAGGACTTTAGGTAATAGCGTAAGAATAATTAATTAAACTTTCAAAATATGCGCTAAAATTGTTAATTTTATTCTTTCGAAGATTTTTGTACAGTTTAAACTTTAAAATCGATTCATCAACGTTGATTGTAAATATTAGTAAATAATGATCATTATTTTTGCATAAGAGTTTTTATAAAACGTCAGGTCATCCTCCATATTAGTTTATATAATTATAAAATGAGAAAATATTTTAAAATGCTGAATATAAAATTTAAAAAGTCGTTAAAATACTCATTTTCCACATATTTTCAAATACTGTGTACATATTTTAAAACGAAGTGTCTCGCCGTCTCGAAATTCGGGATGACCAGTAAAATATTTTGCATAAGCTTGGCTAGTCGTCTCGAATTTTCGAGACGACTAGTCCATCCCCTTTTCCAACTCTCATAATTTTTCGGGACGACTAGACGCAGCCATTTTTAAAAGATTTTTGAAATTCTTATCAATTATTATGGCCGCTTGGCACTTCATCCGGCGTAGGAGCTATTCGTTTTTAAAATTCTACCATCCAAAAATTCATTGCTTGATTGCTTAGTTTTATATTTCCGCAACCTTTAGGGTTAGACATATTAAACAAACGTTCGGCCGATGTGAAAATTTTTTTTTATTTAGAAAATCTAATCATTTAAAGTAGTAATCTTTTTGGCAAACATCCGTAGATAGTAAAATTGTAAATGTGAGTCCAGAAATACAATACTTGTACTATCTGGAGAAACATTTAACATTTAAGTCCTTAGTAAGCTTAGCAAATAAACAAAATTGTTTTATGATTATCTTGAACACTATTTTATTTTGAAAAACTTTTTTCTCGTTGACTATTAATTCATTAGTTAGAAACGCCTACTGTTTAGAAATTATATTTTCAGAGAGGACCCTTGAGAGTATCAAAGAAATACACAAAAAATCGAATCAGGCAATTTGAGGAAATTCAATTTGGAAATTTTTTTCATGTAATTCCAAAAACATAAAAAAATAAGCATGAAGACTTTAGTGAACGTAATTGAGACTACGAAATTCCGACCACACGATCAATTTGATATACAAATGTATAGTTTGGATTAATTTCATGGAAACCGAGCCAACCCAGCTAACCTGTTACCATCCTGAAAGGTTCCTGAATGATCACATTTTATTAGAGGAATTGTTACTTGTATGTCAGTCTCCTAGCAGGTAACGGCATAATCGCCGTAGTTTACTAGGGAGGCTTGTTTGCAACCGTTCCCTGTCAGACTAGTAACATGGTGGTAACAGCCGGCAGCGATCTTACTGGACGAAAAACTTCGTGCGCATGCGCAAGTAATAGGCATTCATTGGCTCTGTGAGTTCCCGCACAATTTAAAAGTGTAAACGTAAATAGCTTTTACCTTGATTTTGGAAAATTTGGTTTATATTTTTGCTTGTAGCGCATACGTTTCTTAAACTATAATTAACGATGAAATTATCAAAATTACACATAAAAATTACTGCAAGCATTGTATGACTAATTAATTTTGAAAGATTTAAGGGGAGAATTTTTTTAATAACTATAAATAGTGAAGAAAACAACAAAATATTACAAAAAACTTAATTTTTATTTCATAAAATTAACTTTTAAGAAATTTCACGTCAAACCATCTAAAGAATGTTATTTATTATTAGTAATTTCTATTAAGCGTTGATGATTTTAATATTATTACGATGAAGCTTTTTAAGTATTTACAATCAGACGCAGTTTTAAAGAAATATTTTTCGAAAAGATTCAAAAACTTGTTGTATTTTTTAAAAACACAATTTGAAACTAAATTAGAAAAAAATCTATTTTTAATTAAAATTTTTTTTGTAGATAGCTTACAATGTGCTCTAAAAGTCCCTTGAATATAAAAATGGGATCTCCCTTACTTTTCGAGAAATAATTAAAAACGTAGAGCTCAGACTCACGGGTGTTAGGCACGCCATGTCATGGCGTACGTTCTTGAATATTTGTCGAAAACTAAGTAATTAACATGGGGTTTTAAATGGGAGAAGCTCGATTTAAAAAAAATGGAAAAAAGAAGTACTTGTTATACATTTTTTGTCAATTAAAGTATTGTCACCTCTTGAGGAGTATTTAAGGAATGATTTCCACCCAATAGATTTTAATTTTGACACACCTGAACCCCTTTAATTGTGCCCGGAAAATGCCCCAAAAAATGCAAAATAGCAGTTTTCTATCAAATTCAGGCTAAAAACGGTATTCTAAAAAAAAATTTCAACATGAATTATTTTTAATCGATAAGTGACGGGTTTTAAATTATATTTTAAATAATTTTAAATTGTTTAAACAATTAATATTTGTTTAAACAATTTTTTTCCCTCTGTAAATCGTGAAAAGTTATTATCTTTCAGAATAAATCGTACAAAGTTGATGAATGTCAAGAGTAGTAGTTCTTGTTTAACTTATTTGGTAATTATTTAAACAATTTTCATTTATTTAAACAATTTTTTCTCCCTAAAACTGTAAAAAGTTATTATTTGCTGCAAATAATGACACGATTAAAGAATGTTGAAAGCAATACATTTTTGAAGGATGTTTGGTAATTATTCAAACAATTTTGACTTGTCTAAACAATTTTTTCCCCCTGTAAAGCGTGAAAAATTATTACTTTCTGGAATTAATGACACAATTAAAGCAATTTAAGAGTAATATTTTTTTTCTACAGAATATTTAGTAATTTTTTTAATAATTTTTATTTCTTAACAACATTTTTTCTCTGCAAATCGAGAACATCTATTCTTTTCAGCAATTAATGACAAAATTAACGAATTTTAAGAATAATATTTCTTTGCTTAAGATACTTTGAAATTATTTAAACAATTAATAATCATTAATAATCATTAATATAAACCATTTTTGCAGTCTGTTATGAGTAGTTATTTTTTCAGATCATATATTCGTTAAACTGAATAATTTTTCAAATGAATTTCGTGTAATAAGCATCAAAAAACATTTTTAAACAAACAAAAATTGCTTAAAAAAATGAAAATTATTTTAAAAATTGCTAAATATTCTGTAGAAAAAAAATATGACTCTTAAATTGCTTTAATTGTGTCATTAATTCCAGAAAGTAATATTTTTTCACGCTTTACAGGGGGAAAAAATTGTTTAAGCAAATCAAGATTGTTTAAATAATTACCAAACATCCTGCAAAAATGTATTGCTTTCAACATTCTTTAATTGTGTCATCCTTTCCAACATTTTTGCAAAATTATTCATAATTATAATTCCGAAACGATATGTATATTTTGAGGTTAAGCTGTCATTGCACGTTGCGTTTCCAAACATCACTTTGTTACAAGCATGTGATTACAATGGCGGTATAATGTTACCTGCTTCGCTTGTAATTTGTTACTACTTTGAATGGGAAATATATTGTCACTGGGTGACCAGCAGGGAAGTCACCAGTGACTGGTTTTCTGAATCTTGTTACAATTATGTGACTATTCGGACTAGTAACTGTGTTAGCTGGGAAACGAATCAACTTGGATGCCGGATCACTGTTGTTATTTTCTTTACTTCACTTATATATTTATTAAGGTTATCTATAGTACAAATTTGAATTTTTCATTTACGTAAAATAAATCAATTGTTTTTTTATAAAAATAAAGTTTGATGTGAAAACATGGTGGTGATCCGGGATGCGGATTAGATTCATTTGCCCTATTATAAAAATATTCCATTTTTATTCATAGAAAATATGAAAAATCTGAAAAATTAAAAAAGTGCAAGTAAAATAATGCAGATTTCTTGTTTTGTATGTGCAACAAGCTGTGTAAATTTAAAAAAATCGGTGAGATGAATGTTTCTCTTTTATGAATCTGGCATGGAGTACCCTCAATAAAACACACAATTAAAAAAAAAGTTTCATTTTTAACCCCAAAAATTGGGGAAAAACTTGCTCCAACAAAATTAAACACAAAAAGGTTCATTTTGAACCATGTACAAACATTAAAAGCAATTCCATTCTTTTTCAGTATTTTCAGTAATCATGAGAGCGAACATACATAAGTGAAATTAAAAATGGATTAGTAATAAAATGAGCTAAAACAAAATTGAAACCCTAGTTTTTTCTGTGCTATACCTATAATCCTATAATCCTACCGTGTAATCCGAAAATCCTGTATAAATTGTATTAGAAGACCATAAATTTCAACCTCATCGTCAACAAGGTTGTATGTGTCAATGCTAACACTGCACATTCGAATAAGCCGAAGTACCTATCTACCCATCTATTGAGATTCCGAAGCTTTGGGTGAAGATTAAGCACTCAAGTTTGCATGTCTCGTATATTAAAGGGAATTACTCACTGAATGCTCTACATTATGTCAATATTTGCTTCTCTAAAGCTAAAATTTGCAAACAGCTTCTTTCTTAGGGTCCATCCATAAATTACGTATCACATTTTATGCACATGAAAATAGAGGAAATTAAAACAATCTAAAACATGCAACAAAAAACTATACTCTCCTCGAAAATCAAAACGTATAAAAAGCTGTGTCGTCCATTAAAAAGTATCACAGCAAAATTAATTGTTCACAAATTTTTGTAATTACCAGTGCATATCTCTAATAATTTTTTTTTTTTCATTTTTAAAGTTCATTTTGAAGAGCAAATTCTACACGGAAAAAAAAGTTCATTAAAATTTCTTGTACTATTTCAAGAGTCGGGGATGAGAGCGAACCTTGAACAAATTTCCTATATTCTGTATAACTTTCAGGATTTAATTTAGAACAAACCTGGAATAACTCTACGAGAATTCTGTAAACTTTATATTAAACTTCGATTTAAAAAAGTTTAATAAGATATATAGAGAAATTCATGAAAGAATGCTGAAAACTTTCGTAGAAATGACAATTGAGGTATTGAATGTTTGTAATCACATAATTATAAGGTGTACAAACCTCAATTCAGTCAAATTTATAGAAAAATTCTTCAAAAAATGTTGAAAAATCTAATAGAAATTCGATTCGAAGTATTGAGTGTTTGTGAACTACTTCAATATAAGATCTATAATTCTATAGACTTCAGTTCCTTAAAATGTAGCTGCGCAGTCGCTACTGTGCGCAGGCAGCGACTTTTCCGCATCGCTCCCGCGTGAAAAAAAAAGAATCGCAGTCTTAGAGAACATTAGCACACGTTGAAAATTAAAATATTAAGTTTGCCAATGACCGACACATCTCTAAATGGTAAATCCACTACCCAAGTGCACCGGAACGTGCACCAGGTCGTTGAAGACGTCATATACGAGAACTTTTTTAGAATCTAAATTGTATCAATAGCCAAAATAACTACCAATGGTGAGACGGCGATCAGGATGCACCGGATCACGCATCAAGCAGTTTAGCAAGTATTCTGCGAGAACTTTTTCAAAATTAAATTTTGTCAACATTCGAAATAACTACCAATGTCGAGTCGACGATCAGGATGCACCGGATCGCACACAAGGAGGCTTAACACGTATTCTACAAGAACTTTTTAAAAATTAAAATTGTTTCAACATCCAAAATAACTACCGTTGATAAGTCGACGAACAGGGTGCACTGGAACGGGCATCAGGTCGTTTAGCACGTATTCTAGGAGAACTTTTGTAAAATTTAAGTTGTGTTAATAGCCAAAATAACTGCCAATGGTGAGTCGACATCAGTGTGCACCGAAACGTGCACCAGGTCGTTTGGCACGTATTCTACGAGAACTGTTTTAAAATTCAAATTGTGTCGACATCCAAAATAATTAACAGTGTTGAGTCGACGATCCGGGTGCACCGAGTCGCGCACCAGGTAGTTCAGCACGTATTCTACGAGAACTTTTTAAAAATTTGAATTGTTTCAACCGCCAAATTAACTAACGTCGACTCGCTATTGGTAGTTATTTTGACTATTGACACAATTTAAATTTTTGAAAAGTTCTTGTAGAATACGTGCTAAGCGACCTGGTGCACGTTCTGGTGCATCCTGATCGTTGACTCACCATTGGTAGTTATTTTGGCTATTGATACAATTTAGATTATAAAAAAGTTCTAGTAGATGACGTCTTGAACGACCTGGTGCACGTTCCGGTGCACCCGAGTAGTGGACTTACCATTTAGGGATGTGTCGGTTATTAGAAAACTTAAGATTTTAATTTTCAACGTTAAAAATTGAAATAGATTCAACTTTTCCCATGTCATATCTTATTTAATCTATTCAAAAAATATAGAATTAGGAATTCAACTTTTAAAATTATTTCCAATGCAAGCCTTTAATTTTATATAACTTATATAAACTTATTTTATATAGCTATATAACATCTTATTAATCTTGAATCTCCTAGAACTTATAACCAGAAAAGAATTTGCGATTAACAAATTTTTCGAAATTTAAAATTTCCAGAATTATTAAACTAGAATTTTCAAATCACAAAAATTTGTCATACAGCCCTGCACAGCTGTAGTTTATATTTTAGATTTTTTTTCATACTACAAGTTATGTTAGCTGCGAGGTTTTGTTAGGAGCTCCGAATGCATAGGTAGGGGGTTCGAACCCACAGCGAATAAGAATTTTAATAGCGTGCGATTATTGTGTAGTGATTGTTTGTGTAATAGAGAAATAATTATGTACTTAAATATGATAACAAATATTAAAGCATAATGATAATAATAATGATAATAAAAAAGATTTTTTTCTAGGCTTAAAATCGGCCATGATTTTATAGAACTGTTCTCTATAGTTTCGAGACTTCTCCGATGTAGACTGTATATTAGCTGGACTTTTAGATTTTCTAGGTTTTTCGCATCCTGCCTCCTAATAGAGAATACGTCACCTCATCCTTTACATTTTATAGAACTCTGTATTAAATTTCGTAGAATAGTTCGATGCAATGTAAAACCAAGAAGATTTTAACTTTTACTAAACTACCCGTCGTATCCTCTACAATAGGACTAGTTCTATAAAATTTAATGAAATTTTTTTTCCGTGTACACGCAAGTGCAGAATTTTCTGTACGGGTTACTTTAGTAAATAGTGCTATTTACTATATTTAATAATTGAAATTTCATACAACACTGAAATTTAAATAGCTTTATTGGAATTTCAATGTAAGTTTTGAAAATATTTTAAGAGATAGTGCATTCAATTTTTTGTAAATGTTCATGAATATCCTATGGATATTCAATGTATATCACACAAAAATTCTAAATTTAATTTCATGAATTATTTTTAAATTTTTTTCATATTTTCATTAAGGTTTATTCAATTTAATAAGAAATGTTACTTCATTTTCAATACATGTTTATAAAATTTACGTAAAATACAGTAAAATTTATTCAGCCACCAATAATATTTTATGTACAAGCAGTTGAAACAGGTTTCAGAGGCAATTTGATAAAATTTAAATAACTTCTGCTTAGAAATTAAGTTTTGTGGTACTGAAAATAATGAATATGGTCTCAAATTAATTTTAAAAGCCAAATTTATGAAATTTCAGTGACATAAGTCATTGAAAACTGATTGAAATTTCAAGAAAATTCTAAAAGTGTGGCCAGAAAAAATAGTAAGGGCATATTTAACCGGAATTCTGGTTGATTCAACCAGACATTTTTTTGAGTGCATTAATCATGAAAACAAATTTAGAAGATCTACTAAAATATCAGTACATTTCACTGTATAACCAGTAGAAATAATCACTGGTTTCATTCAGTGACACATTTCTGACTTACTCAAGGTCTAGGAGTTTCATTGATCATTTAATTAAAATTAAGTAGTGAGGCTTCACTAATTGAAATAGTCAAAAGATGATCACTTGCAACTCTTCAAAGATACTTTCACTGGTTCACTTTATGAGAATGACAAATCAGTTAAAATAAATTAAAAGAATGTAAATATCACTGAGTACTCAATAGGAGACCCTCTTCTACTAGTTTGATTCAATGAAATATTTCTCACTTATTTAGACTTCGTAAATTTTTTAAAAGATCAGTAAATTGCGCTGTTTGATGAGTGAAAATTATTTCCCATCCAAGGCTCTCTTCATTTCAATCAGTGTAATTTCACTGGAAATCAGTGACGTACTTCTGGCTATTTTAATATATTATTACTATATTCTACTAGTTTCCATGTAGAAACTTACTGAAGTTTCAGTGAAAATTCTGTTCATTTCTTTTGGAAAACCAGTGACAATCGACTAGAATTTCAGTTAATAGTAACTGATTCCCAGTGAGTTTACACGGATTCCAATAGCCAGAAGTACGTCACTAGTTTTCAGTGAAATTCCACTGATTTAAATTTACAGAGAGGCACATTTCTGATTCATTCACTTTTCATTAATTTCACTGAAAAAATAGTGAAAATTCATTAAAAGACCAGTAAATTCAACTGCTGAATCAGTAGAAACTCTTACTAATTTTGAGTGAGTGACACATTTCTGACTTATTTAGATTTAAGAGTTTTACCGATCAATCATTGAACATTTACTAAATGATCAGTAAATGTGACGGTATAATCGATAGATTTTTCTTTAATAAACTTAAAAACTGCATAAAAATTAAATTTTTTTCTCCTCAACTCTTACTCACGCTTTTAAGGGTACTGAATGTTTTTTCATTACCATGTTTTGAAGCAAAGCGAGCATACATTTTTCCTTGTAAATAAAGAAAAAATACTTTTTTAAGTACATATTAATTGTGAGCCTATAGAAGATACATATATTATACCTTCCTGTAGTTTATTGATGCATTTTGCATTCAGAGTAATGCATCAAAATTGGAACACACCCATTATGCGTTATTGACATTTCTGACTGACTCACATTCCAATCTAAAATATTTCGTGATTAATCGTTACCGTTCCGTGTTTCTACCCACGATATAGGATAATAAAAAAGGTGATACTGTCAAATTTTAATTTTGCCCAAAAAAACGCAGTTATATTTCGATTGTCAAATATGTATTTTTCCATTCCAACTGCCCTTATTTCTTTTTTTTTCAATAATATTATTATTTCTAGATTGAACGCGGCACTCATCCAAATTTCACCGAGCTAAGCTCTGCTTAACTTCGGTGGTCGAACGTGAAGTCACTCTTCCATGTCTCAAGGCCCAAGCGGACTTTTAATGCTAGAAAATTAAATAAATAAGGGAGTTAAATTATAATAATATGAATTTTACGATTCATTAATATTTTGTCAAGCCGCCTACTTAAAAAAATATATTCTTCTTGACAGTCTATTAATATAAATTTTCTACAAACGACATTTATTTGTTTGATGCATAACTTTAAAATTATTGTTTTCACAATGTGAATAGGTAGATCAATGTATACGTAACACTTTTTCATTGAGACATTTTAAAAATGTTTAAACAATTTCACGATCCAGTTGTAATAAGTTGTCCCGAAAAACAGGTAAAAAACTCCAGCATAAAAAAAAATTTGGTCAACTATGGCGCTTATTAATCACTGTTTGTGTCATTTAGATGCTTCTACAATCATTTAAATAAGTTATATATGTTTGAATAACACAGGCCGGCAGAATTTGTACGCAAAGACTGGACTATGTGACCCCGAAGGATTTTGGTATCCTAAAAACGAATCCGTTGTCTAAATTTTGCCCATACGTCAGGTTTTTGAGATATCCTAACCTAAATGTGCAATAATGGCTATTTTCAGTCATATTTGAGGCAATATAACACGATCAGCAATTTTTTTCTAAGAACTGCTAACGCCATCGTTTAGGATACAGTTTTATCTTCCATTTCCGTTTTTGATCATCCCGAACCGATCTTTTTTCTCTGAGATATCGCATTTTTGTGGGCCATTGTAACTTTTTTCACGGTAAGTGACGAATACTTTGTACTCTTAGCACAGTTTTATTCCAGAAGAGTAATATTACATTTTTTTCTACAAATTATTATTTTTTCGATTCGCCCCCCTCAGACTTATTGAGTAGTGGTCCTGATGAATACACCAGACTGTCTGCTAAGGAACAATGTCGGGGGTTGCCTGCAAATAGCCTTGTTCATAAAGCGCGTACATCGAAACGTAAACATTCAGGGCCGCGTGAACCGTTTCTATAAAATTGTGAAATATGACTCACTGAGTAGTAGTGCGTCCCTTCAGAGGTGGAGTCGCAACCGTCTCTCACCCTGTCCCCTGAGAAACTGCTGGGACCAGCAATTCTAGGAATTCATAAAAAGCGTGCGATCGCGCGTTCCTCAACAGAGAGTTTGGTGTACATAGTTGATCAAAATTTAAAAAAAAAACTAGAGAATCCTACGGTTTTTCCATACAAAATTACAAGTAAATTGTGAAATTGTTTATTCACCTCTGACGTCACTTTTCAGTCCCTAGGGAGTGAAAGGACTGTTTACTCCCTGGGGACTGAAAAGTGACGTCAGATGTGAATAATATATCTTATGCGCCAAGGGAGAGAGGAACTTTTTCGGCTTGTGTGCGTTTTCAGTTACTTGTCTCCGGCTCTTGCTACGCGCTCGCCTACGACTTTTACTGAAAACATATGCACTTGTCGAAAAAGCCCCTCTTCTCTCCCTAGCTGCGTAATATAGGCCTAATATTAAACAATTCCAAAATGCCTCCAAGGAAAAGTAATGAAAAGAATGGTTTCAATAAATAAAACTTGTTTAAGCAGTTTACAAATTGTTGTGAAATGAGTTCTAAACGTTTGAAGGACGTAATTATTCAGTAATAAGCGACATACGAGTAGTTTACCAAATTAAAAAAAAAAAAGAATTTCCTACCTCTTTTCGATAACAAGTTACAATTAAATAATAACAAATTGTTTAAATCATTGAAAAATAGTTTGAAATAAATTCAGCGATCTTGATAATGACTAAATATCCATTAATTAGACAGAAGTCTACCTTTTCATGAGTTAATGGGGAAAAAGCATTATTTAAACAAATAAAAATGGTTTAGAAAGTTGTATACTGCTTACAAATGATTTGACATTTTTTATGGTCTGATAACAACCATTGATGGCAAAAAAGGTCAGAAATAATGCTCATTAGTGCCAACTTTATGAAATATTGTCATTGCCACCGTAACAAGGGGTTGGGGAATCAAAATTCAAATTCGTCTAGCAGAGACTACAACTTGAAGTCTCTTCTAGAAACTCTGATAAAGATCGGTATGTTTCTTAAAAACTCTGATATCGTAAATCGTATTTTTTTAAACCAAACAATTTCTTATTGGGCAAAACATGGGAAGAACTTTCAAGGAAATGGACAATATTAGAGGGAGGGTACGTTGCCCCCTGCTAAAAATAATTCGTCTGGTATAAATTCGGGCCAGCCTAGTGCTGATATATTTTTTTTTAATTATGAAACATTTGATGAAGTTTTTACTTATTTGGAATTAAGTTTTTGAATTTTTACATTAGTATTTAAGCTAGCTGGGTTCTGCATCACCACCACGTAGTTCCAACTGCCATCGACATATGGCAACGCCAGTTAGTTTCCAAGTCGTTAAAAAATTTGTTATCCTTTTTATTCCTTAATCTAATTTAAACAGCCGTCCAAACAAGAAATGTAGTAAATACATTTTGCATAAGTCACCTGGTGAGGTAAGCCCAAATTTCTAATATTTACTATGCCTGAGAAAATTCTTTTGTGTTCCTGGTAAAAATTTTAAAGCGGTAACCCCTGCTCAAATTTATATTTTCCGCAGGCAACTTTTAATTTACCGCAAATTTAACTGACTTGACGCTAGCGCCATCCGTTATCATTAACCACTTATCGACTGGTGGTTTCTTAGCACGGATACAAACCCTTATCGTCAGTCGGTGAATGACCTATCATTGTTTTACTAGCATTTAGCTAGGAACAGAACCGTGTTATAGAAGCCGTTGGAACAGTACCTTACAGCCTCATGTACCGTACAAATCTACTACACAGCCTTAAGTAACATATATTCACACTACACAGCTTAAAGTACAATAAAATACGACTGCGCATCAGTATTTGCTACAGAAGCCTACTGTGCATCCATATGTATCATAGAAATCCATTAAGTAGCCTTGTGGACCACCAAACTATACTGTGCATCCACATGTGGCATAAAAGCCTACGGAACATTTGCAAGTCTGCTGCGCATCCATAAGTATTGTAAAAGCCAACTGCGCAGCCTTGTGTGCTAATAAACTATACTGCGCATCTATATGTGCCTCATAAGTCTAATGTGCATTCCTGAATGGAATAGTTGTGCATTGCACCGCTCTATGCACTGCAGAACTTTACTGCGCAACCTCGTGTACCATTTCAATGTTGTGCGCATTTATATGTGCCTTATAAGTCTACTGCGCATCTATAAGTACCTTGGAAGTGTACTGCGCAGCGATACATGTGGTGGAACTCTACTGCGCAACTATATTGCCCGAGTCAAGAATCTGCGCCAGGAATCAAATCTGAATATCAGTAAAAAAAGTAGGTTGACTTTCAGACGTAACCAAAAGGATCATTCGCCGGTTGAAAGTCAACTGATGATTGAAATATATGACTTCCAGTTACTCGCTTGGTTGAAAGTCAACCGCTTTATGCACGTAAATATAAATTGTTAGGTTAATTCAAGACACAAATATGGTTGACATCCCGTCAAACCTTCACTTAATATTCTTGCAGATTATGACATATCCTACTTATAAAATGCGATTAAAATGATCAAAATAAGGTAAGGCAATTTATTTCCCGTAAGAGCTTAAAACTTTTCTTCACCTCCATGACAATGTATTCCTTGGAATTTGTCTTAGTTTCAACTCATGAAAAGGTTTTCACAAACGACGTACATGTCCAACACGTAGATTTAAGCAGGCATCGATTAACTCTCGCTTTTCATAATCCCTGAATATCAACAATTTTTAAAATAGTTTTTTGCTATTAAGTGAAAAATGTTTCACAAACGACTTAAATATAGACTATCCAAATTACAGACCCACGTTTCAATCGAAACGTGAAATTTCGAAATTTAACATACATATCAGTTGTTCTTTGTATTACTACACATTTCAGGAAGAGACACGGTATTTAAGATCACTTCATGGTTGAAATTAATTGACTTACTTAATTTAAGTTAAAGATGAAATTCAGTTATTCTTAAAATTCAGTTATTCTTAAAATTCAGATTCTTGCATTACTGTGTACCTTATCGACAGTGGAATTACCGTATTTGGGAACTGACCGGTAACGCCATCTGTCGGCGGTAACTGGAACTATCTGGTAGTGATGCAGAACCCGCCCAGCTTGACTACTTACATTGTAATTCATGATCGCTCCCGTAATGTGTTACAGCAATCATAATTGGAACATTCACGCGCTCTCAAATACAGGGTGATTCACACTTCATCATACACCTTATATATGCAGATTCCTTGTAAAAAACCAAACAACAAATCACAATGGCAAAATGTTGTACGCTCAATAGTTTTTAAACTATTGATAATTGCAGCGAGCCAATAGGAGGTTGTTATTCTCGCGCGTTCATGAGCAGTTTGCGCGAAAGAGCTGTTGAGGTCTTACTTCAAGTTAGTAGAAAAAGTCGTAACAGTCAGACCAGTGACAAGAGGTTCGAAACAACGTTCGTTAAACATATCACTGCCACTTGTTTAGGGAATCCCCAGATTTAAATACTAAATCTAAACTAAATCTAAACTGAATTATTACAGATAGCAAATCTCAACTTCAAAATTCATTTTTAGCTGCAGTTTCATGAAAAAATGCAATGCATGAATCGAATATCTTGTTTCAAATTCTGCAGACTTAAATTTCAATAACCGTTTTATTAACTCGTTCTAATCAAAGTCTTTTCTGTTTTTTAAAAGAGTCTAAATGTTATGTAAATTAAAATCATCATAAAACTTGAAGCAAATACACTACTTACTTAGGCTTCTAAATAAATTATCACGAAAGTAAGTTCATTCCATTCTGTAATCTTATAGTCATTGTTAATTTTGTTAAAATACAAGTAACTGAAATTCTGCAAGGAATGGAAAAGAACGACTTGTTCGGGTAGAATGAGTGTTTTTTTTATTTCAGACTTGTTAATAAATTTTTAAGAAAGAAAGTCTACTAAGCTTAATGAATGTTAGGTTCTTTTTATTTTTAATTTTGTTCATTTATTTTAAAATTTTAAAATACCAAATAATTCAATTTGTATTCTCATAGCTTGAAAAGTATTAAAAACTTTTTAAATTATAATGAAAAAATTTTCAACGAAATTCTACGGAATTCGGGAGAATTCTGTGGAATTCAAATAACAAGTTCAGCTTCATTCATACTTGATAATTTTCGAATCTCGTTTAAGTGTGAAGTTGCACCAAAGAGTCAAAACCTTCTGCAAAAATAAACGGAGGGGAAATTATACAATTTGAACAGGCATTCTCATACTAACTTGAAGTAAGACATCAACAGTTCTTTCGCGCAAGATGCTCATGAATGCGCGAGAATAACAACCTCCTATTGGCTTGCTGCAATTATCAATAGTTTAAAAACTATTGAGCGTACAACATTTTGCCGTTGTGATTTGTTGTTTGGTTTTTTACAAGGAATCTGTATATACAAGGTGTATGATGAAGTGTGAATCACCCTGTATACTATGTATTTATATTATTTTGAAATGTCTTTGAATTTAAAGATGTCCTGATTATCTACAAAAATAGACGTTTTTCAACCTTTCCTTTTCTTATAAGGGTGTCTTCGTGAATTTCGTTTAGATTTTCTACTAGAAGTTTTTTTGTGCCTTTATTTTTCTTTAATTATTATTTCCTTCTCTCGTGAGGGGTTTTTTGTGTTGTACATTCTGTAATTTTCCATATTCTGGACTCCTCTCCCCTATTATGAGCATATTTTTGCATTAGGAGTATACAACTATCCCCCCCCCCCCCACTTCCTTCTATAATTTTCTCAAAATTTTGTATTTTTACTCCTATGACAGAAAATTATTATTATTTATCCTGCAAAATTTTATTGTAGGTCTTTAACTAGTTGTCATTCTCAGCATTAGTATATTTCTAAAATATAAATCGATGATCGTCAACCACAAATTAAATCTTCCCAGCAGGTACATGAAAAGGTCGGTTAAGCTTAAGGTTCACCATCAGAAAAAATTATAAAATTGAAAAATATATATAATTTTACAATGTTCGGTTTGAAAATATAATATTTGGAATCCACAAGTTTTTATAATTCCACGTATATATAATTTGTATGAAAAAGTTTTCATTTTAACAATAAATAAATTGAGACACTGAGAATGACAACTAGGTAAAGCCCAAAATGAAATTTACAGGAGAAACAAACAACGTTTTCTGCTGCGATAGGATTCAAAATAGAGAATTCTGAGAAAACTGTAGTAGCAAGTGCTTATGAGCTATACATTGAAGATTTAGAAATGTATATTTTATTTTTATTTGTAGAGTATAGTGGAGCAAAAACGAAATGGCCTTGAAGGTGCATTATTTTCATGTTTAAAATCTATGAAAAACTTCAAAAACTTTGAAAATGATCTTTTATCGTAAAAAAAACATCGCATGAAACATAAAACATAAGTTCAATCCTCGCCATTATTTTTCTTAGTAAGAAGGAGGAAAAACAAAATGGGCTTTACCCAGTCCTCATGATCATTTCTCAACAACCATTTCAACTTTAGCAACGTTTTTTGGCAGAATAAAATTTGTTTCTTTACATATTTCTAACACTTATTGTTAGACCAAAACATAAAGTACTCGCAATTGCAAAAAAATTATTTTCGACAAAAGTGAGCTTTACCTAGGTGTCCTTCTCGCAGCGCATCAATTATGCTTCTTAAACTGATCAAATTTTAAACTTTTCCAAACGAATTACATAAGCCAGGAATTGGAAAAATAAGAGAGCCGAATATCTATCCTCAACTCAATAATTGCAAAATTATTATTATTTTTTAAATTTCACAATTTGTACCTGTTTGCTGACAAAAACCCTCTACTAAAATTTTGCCTACTTAAAAACTCGGACACTTACTTGTTCTCAATATATTATAAACCATAAGACCGAATTATTTTCAAATTAAGCAGGCAGTCCATGCACAAATCACAGAACCATTTACTACTCAAATATGTTATTTTTCCAAGGGGAATAAGACGACACGTATCTCATCGATTTACCGAAAAATTTTATTTGACAAAGTAATGCGTATTTGAATTTTATATTCCAAAACGCTGATTATCGACAAATGATCGAAGTTTTTATTAACGGTGTGATATTTTTTAACCGGATATAGGTGTTTATAGTTTTCTTTCTAATTCTAATAGAATTGCGGCGGTTTGTTGAAAATGTTCAAAGTCAATTTACTCAAGAAACACCGTTTTTTTTCTTCATATTTTTCTTGATTATCCTTATGTAAAGAATATAGTCGATGATAGTCTGCCCTGTGCATCAGTCTTGTAAAGAGAGAATTTGTGTTTGGATAAAAAACAAGAATTGATATTTCTTTCCAAAACTACACAAAATATTTAAAAATCAGAAGAGCAAAATTGTTTCTTAAAAAAAGTTCTAGAAAAGTATCACCTAACACTTTTTCCTATGTCGCGTTATTTTCAAGATTGTTGCGAAAATATGTATAATATCCTTAAATATTTATTTTATTCAAAACAATACAATTTTATGTTGTTATGATAAATCAAAAAGGACTTAATTTAATAGTTTTAATAACGTTTTGATGAAAAAATAATGAAGTGAGTTATAAAAAATGGACAATATCGATTATTTCATAAATGTCCACTTCAAAAGAAAAGTTGTCGAAACTGTTAAATTATGTTCTTCTTTGTTTTCTATAACACCATAAAATTGTATTATTGAGAAAAAATGAATATCAAATCATTTCATAAATATTTTCGTAGGAATCTCGAAAATACCGCGATATAGAGAAGTTTCAGGAGACATTTTTCTAGAACCTTTTTAGAGGAAGAATTTCATTCCTTTGACTCTTTCGTATCTTTCGTTGTTTCGGCAAAAAATGTGAATTTTTATTTTTCAAACAAAAAAATTCTCTCTTCTCTCTAAGGTGCGGACACAGGACAGAAAATCATAAAATGTATTCTTTACATACATTTTGTAACGGTTTTCGAAAGAGAACGATAAATAACATCATAAATAACATGAATATTTTTATTTAAACAACAGTTAGAAATTCTTACCTAAGACATTGCATAAATCATGCATTCTCGTTATTAACAAATTACTGAAAATTACAAATATTTTGTTACACAATCGGCAGTTAAAAAAACGAATAAAATTTTCATCAATCATAATTATTATTTTATATATTTTTCTACAGTTTCTGTCATTACTCAGCGATATTATCAAATAAAGTTTATGGAAATTGTTTAAACAATATTTTTTTTCACAACGAAACTATTGTAGATATCAAATTGATAACAAAATAATCGACATCCTTTTTGATCCTCGATTATTCCTTATTTTTCAGATTTTTTTGACAAGTGCAAGCATGAAAACAATATATTCTTTATGAGAATTTGTTACTAGAAATTAATTTTTTCAAAAACGAAAAACATTTTTTCTTGGAGAAGCACTATCCCGTAGAAGATTCACCAAATGAGAACTCTAAAAGTGTAACTTTTACAAATATTGCACAGGAACCGCGATTTACCGAGAGTTTCGGGAGTACCCTAAGGCTTAGGGGGTACCTTCTGTGAGTTTTTATTCACCGTAAAGGCAATTGGGCCTTCATCAGGTGTATCTGGTTCCGGTAAAGCGTGGTCCCAGTGCATTGTGTAAACAAAAAAAATCTACCTACCCCTCACCCTGCTACTTGAATGATATTCAAATTAAAGAGTGGTTTAGGCGATTGAAAAGTGGTCTTACTTCAGTGGAGAATGACCTTCGTTCTGGTAGGCCCGGAACGGCCAAAACACCTACAAATATGGAACCAGTACGAGTGTTGATTGATGGGTTTTGTCGTTCAAAAGTGAGAGAGATAGAAGAAGATTTTGGTGTTCCAAAAACTATTGTTTCGGAAATTTCGAGTCAAGATTCGTTGCTGAACCACGTCTGTTAAATTCCTTTTTGCAACACCCACCTCTAAAGTTGCCGTTTGCATGCATGTAGATGGTGTCTAAAGTACCTTATTTGAGCCGACTGTGCGTGAAACAATTTTCGCGCATGCGCAGTTTGAAGATGGCTTACTTTAGACACTGGTGAAAAAGTTGCGCATGCGCACATTCGAGGTGAGGTACTTTAGACACTGGCAAAGGTAACTTTAAACACTGGTGTCGGTATCTTCTTGAAATAATTTTACATTCAACTTGAGCAAATGTTTTAATGATTGAAGTTTTGTTTTTAGGGTTTCGTAGCCCCCCCCCGGGGGGCAAAAAAGCATGAACGCGAACATTTTTTTTCAATAATTTTTTTCCAACAAATTTTTTTCAACACATTTTTTTTTCAAAATTTTTTTTCACCAAATTTTTTTTTCCAAAATTTTTTTTCTCAAAAATTTTTTTATCAAATATTTTTTTTCTCAAAATTTTTTTTTCACCAAATTTTTTTTCCAAAAATTTTTTTTCATTGCATTTTTTTGCACAAAATTTTTTTTTAGAACATTTTTTTTCGAAAAAATTTTTTTTAATTCCTTCACTCCACTGTATGCAATATAAAATTAGTATTTTTCGTTACCACCTCCTGACAACTTTTTCGGTCGGGCGTTGCAAAAAATAGCGTGTGATACACGTGCGCCTAGGTGATTAGTAACTCGTGTGATTGCATCATTCGCCTGCGGTTCGAAGCACTCGTCTATGTTTTCGCACTCGCTTCGCTCGTGCGCTAACCATCGACTCATGCTTCGAGCCTCCGGCTTATGCTGCAAAATTCACACTCGCACACAATCACCTATTTTACGCACTTGTATCACAAATAACTATTCACGGCTGCTGACGAAAGATCTGAAAAATTAACAATTGGAAGTCGGAGCAACATCAAGGCAATGCTCGCTGTTTTCTTCAATCAGGAAGGGGTCATGCACCATGAATACGAATGAAAAGATCAGCCAATAAATAATGAGTATTGCCAAGAAGTTCTCAAGCGATTTTGTGACACAGTCAAAAAGAAACGGTCTGATTTGTGAAAAATGGCGGCTGGGTCCTTCATCACGACAACGCACAAGTCATCGCAGCTTATTCAGCAATCTCTGGTGAAACATGGCCTTACACAACTTCGACAGTCACCATACATTCCTGACTTGGCTCACTGTGATTTCTGGCTGATTGCCAAATTATTGGCGTATTCTCTACGAGTAAAAGGGAAACGATTTCAACGTAGAGGAAATAAAACAGAACCACTAAGCAGCTGTTGGCTATTCCGGAAGGTGACTTTAAGGAGTGCTTCCGTGATTGACAGAATGTTGTGGCTTCCAAAGGGGAGTACGCTGTCTTTTACTCGAAACGAACAATCTACGCCAAAGCGTTAAAAAATATTTGCACTTTTCAGTAATTTGTTAATTACAAGAGTGGATCTGCATTTATTTGCTCAAGGGTTTCTGAACTTCAACAGTAGGTCTATCTGAACGTTTAAAGTAAAATATTTGCTGTTATATTCGAATCCCAGCACAAATGCAGATTTGACTGGATTTATAGGTCATACTAAAAAAGTTTCTTGACGTTCACATGTTTTTCAGACACACCAAGAAGTTTTCTCTAAATTTATTACTAAGATTGTTGATTCGAACATTATAAACTTAAAACTATGAAAAATGGTCCTTAATTTGTCTTTATGAATTCTGAGAAGTGATTATTCACGCCGAGATCCTGCAAAAGAAGGTCATCGACTGGCTGTTGGAAGTCTGGAGTAGGTGTGGATTGGATAAGAGTCGTAAAATAGAGAGATCTACGAATAGAAGAATGAATTCGCCTGATTGAGGCAGAACGAAAAGCGGGAAGTGCAATTTGAGAAACGAATTGCCACCAGGGTTGCCAATAAAGCCGGAAGCACTCTTTAAAAAAACGACTGTTGGGAATAAGAGCCCCTCTAACTGCAGAAGCACACGCAGCCACTTGATTTTTTCAAGATGAAACAAATAATAATAGAGCGCGAATTTATTCACTGGAGAACCCAATATTTGGACGAATAAATCCGTCATCCGGTGAAGAATAATTATCACGAGATAACGAAAGATAAATAATCCTCTCGAAAATCGTATATATCCAGCGAAACCATTTTCAAGCGAAGGACTATTAAACTCAACGGAATTTAGTTTAAAATATAATAATGTCTTGAATGCGATAATGTAGTGTTGAAATGAAAGTTTTTTGGAATTTTCGACTCATAAAAATGTTCAAAAATTAATTATAGATGTAATGTGAATTGGATTGAGAGAGAAAAGACTATAGTCCAATATAGTGATTCTATGTAGTCATTTTAATCGCATTTGGAAAAAATTAAGTGGCACAAATGTGGCGAGGTGTATTTGCTAAATGTTATATTTTGAGACAATTCACATTTGGGGTCATCCACAAATTTTGTAAACTCATTTAAGGTAGGGGAAGGGTTGGGGAAGTAAAATCGTAGTGTTTCTTGTGGGAAAATTTAACGAATGAGTTTGTTCTTATGAACAAGCTTCAAACTTCTTGTTCGATTTATTCTCCCACTGATAGATTCAGAGTTTTTGATAGTAACTCAAAATCGATCATAAATCATTCTTAAGTCTGCCGTACAACGCGAACCACTAAGAATCCGTCGGAAGGAATTTCGCGTTCAGTTAGGGATGGGCGATTCCCGCGAATAGATCGATTCATGAATCGATCCAGGATCGAATTTATTAAGATCGATTCAGCAAAAAAATCGAATCAGAAGAATCGATCTTTTAAGATCGATGTAAATATGTCCTAAATAGTTTATATTTACCTATAAATCATTACATTTATTCAATTTCAAATAAAATGATTAAAGATCGATAATTAGACACTGTTTATTCCTTTCTTCACAAAAAACTTTGTAAACCAGGAAAAATGCTTAAATTTTTTTTCAGTTATATTAAAAATAATTTACTATTGTCTACTAAAATATACTCAAATATACTAGTCTGTCATGGTCGAACAAACTATGGTCTCGCCACGCGCAAGTAAAAAAAAAGGAAACCAATTAGACGGCTTAGACACATGCAACTTTGATGCCATAACAAATTTCGGACCTCCCTTTCTAACAATAAAGGATAGAAAAAGAGGTCTATTCCATTTCGAAACTTTGATCATAAATATTTTGAGTGCAGGCTGCGCTTGCGCTTAGATTGAGATGCAGTCTGGGGTACAAAAGAAAAAATTATAGGAGCAATAAAGATAAAAAATGTACGCCGTGGTCACAAAACTATAGGACGGACAGATAAATAAAAATGAAAGAATTGCTTCATCGATTCTGGGGGTAAAGAATCGATCCAATAAAAAATCGACTCACAAAGAATCGATTAAAAAGATCGATCTTTTGAGTGAAAAAGATCGATCTTTGAAGAATTCGATTTTTCGGTCGTGGTCCGACGTTAAATAAATCATAAAATCGGAAAGAGTGTTCCCGCTATTGCTGGAAAATAGATTACGGGATTCATTTTAACTTCGCGGCAAGTTGTTTTTTAAACTTAAGTTTCCTAAATTCCTTTTATTTTTCTGACTAAAACAAAAAATTTAAAAATACGCAAAAAGCACACGGGGAATTAAGTACTTCCCAGGTTGGAAAGAAGCCTTGTAGAGGGATAATATAAAAAATCACAGATTTCTCGGTTCGTTTTATCCGGAGATATTATCTGAAATTATAAAAAAGTGCATAAACTAAATATATATTAAATTCCCGCCTCTCAATTGAGAGTAGGTTTTTAAAAACATTCGGGATTGGCCTATTGACCCACATTCAGATCTCAGGTATCGAAGCGATAGCGTCAGCGCTTGCTCGCTTGGTCGCTAGTCCCACCTGTTTTCATTTTCTAGCCTTGATAAGGGTGATGTATAAGCACCGAAACGTTGGTAAATACTTTGCATGCTTTTTTATTTCGATTTGATAATAATGAAAATAAAAAAGACGAAAGAAATAAAAACGAGAAGGGAGGGGATTTGATTGTTTGCCTTCTCACTTTTCTTTCCTCTTTTTTATTTTTGTCCAACGAAACAAATTTTTTTATTTAGGTTTTTAGGAATTGCAATGGGAGCATTTTGTGGTGGTTGTCCAAATTTCATCGTTGAATTCTTTTTTTATTTTCAGGAATTCTATATATTGACTTGATTATTGGACGTTAAATGAGGTTTTGAATTTGATTTTAGTGTGATTCAGAATTCTTGAATTTCAATTGAGCTGACTTGGATTGAAGGTCATTTCTACTCCCGCTTTTATTCCTTTAAATATTATGTTTTTTATTCAGATAAAAGTTGCATATGGTCCTGAAGCCTTCAGAAACGTTAAATTATGATGTGATATCAACCAAAAATGATGAGGCAGTATCCTTCAAAAAGGGTTTTTGATTGAATGTCGAAGAAATGATGTTTTACCTAAAAAGATATTTTTCTTGGATAACAAATTTAGAGATTTCGTTTTTCACAGTAATTTTTGCAATAGAAAATTCGAACCTAATTTAAAGAACTTCAAACTCTCAATGCTGAATTTACTGATCAAGGATGTTTCAAATCATGTTAATTTTTTAAAGGTAAAAATCTAAAAAATTAAAAGTGAATTATAATTATCTTTACCACAAGATAAAATCATTCATCTTCTAAATCATCAGATTTTACTTAATCAAAGATTTTTAAACAACGATAAAAAGCATGAGAACAAACTTTCTATTTTTATTGATCAACAAACTAATATTCAAGAGCAAAATTTGAATTTACACAAAATTTCTGAAGAAGAAGATAAGGAACCTTGGTTTGTAAATTTAGCTAATATTCAAATTCCTGATTCAGTTACAGATATTCCCAGCTTAGGTAAAGGTTTTAGTAACCATGTGATAAACATTAAATCGAAAAAAATGATGGAAATAGTCAAAGATGTTGAATCAAGTATACACAATGTTCCAATATTGGATCAACAAGATTTCCGAAACAAGGTTTTACATTTGTTAAAGAGTTTTGTTGATAAGAATTGTTTGCACATTAGTAGTATTGATCGTAAGGTTTCTGAAGGTTTCAAGGTAACAAAAGATTTCCTTAAAAACAACCCTGATATAATTTGCATGAATGCTGATAAAGGTAATATTACAGTTTGTATGAAGAAATCAGATTATATTAGGGATATGGAGGATTTACTTTCCAATCGTGATAACTTTGAATTATTGAGTGATAATCCGTTAAAACAATTAAGAAGAGACACTTTCAAGATGCTAGACAATTGGAGAAAGAAAGGACTTTTGGGAAAGGATATAAGATGGACTGATATAAATACTGGGGACACAGTTCTTGCAAGATGTTATGGTTTGAGAAAGATTCATAAGGAGGGCTATCCTTTGAGAATTGTTGTTTCAACTATTAACACTCAAACGAAATCTTTAGAACAAAACTTTAATTTGATACTTAAAGACTCAATCACAACTTCTAAATACAATATTAAAAATAGTTGGGAATTTCAAAGATATATTATTCAAAAAACTGTCCCTGATAACCATGTAATGATTTCTTTGGCTGTTGTTGCAATGTTCCCAAATATACCCCTTGAATTAGTTAAACAAGCAGTTTTGAATAGATGGGACAATATAAGGAAAAGTACTGGATTAAGTCAAAAAGATTTTATTGAAGGGATCGTTTTCATTATGAATTCAACTTATTTTAAATTTAAGGGATCTTGTTATAGGCAAAAGTTTGGTACTCCCATAGGTTCAGTCATTTCTCCGATTTTGGCAGAAATTTTTATGGAAGATTTGGAAGTCTTTGCTTTCAAGAAGCTGGGAATTTTGTTTGCCCTTTTACTATCGGTATGTTGATGACACCTTGTTGTGTGTTCCTCTAGCAAAGTTACAGGCGGTTTTTGATGCTTTTAACAGTTTTCATCCAAAACTTCAGTTTACCCACGAAATAGAGAAAAATAGTAAAATCAGTTTTTTGGACGTAGAAGTAATTAAAGGTCAGGATGGTAATATTATTACCAATTGGTACAGAAAAATACATATTCAAGTAGAATTTTAAATTTCTATTCGGCTCATCCTTTTCAAAACAAAATTGCAGTCATCAAAAACTTAGTCGACAGGGCTCTAGGTTTGTCCCACATTTCATTTCACAAAGAGAATTTGAATATTGTTAGGAATATCCTTTTTCTGAATCATTATCCAAAAAAGTTAGTTGAGCAACAAATCACAATTAGAATTCAACAAATCAAAAACAAACAAAGTAACATTTCAGCTACAGATAATCTGAAGGAATTGAGAGAATATAGTTCTTTTAATACTTTTGTTCTTCCTTTTTTTTGGTCAAATTTCTAAAACTATTCAATTCATGTTGAAAAAATTCAATATTCATACTATTTTCCGTATACCATTTAAAATGGATTCAATAATAACTTTTGGTAAAGATCCTTTAGATAAATTTGAAAAAGGTGGAGTGGTTGACAAGATCACTTGCAAGATCTGTAAGATGACTTACGTGGGACAGATGAAGGAATGGGATTTGGTTAGTTGCCTTCTCATTTTTCTTTCCTCTTTTTTATTTTTTTCCAAAGAAACAAATTTTTTTATTTTGTTCTTTAGGAATTGCAATGGGAGCATTTTGTGGTGTTTGTCGAAATTTTATCGTTGAATTCTTTTTTTATTTTTAGGAATTCTATATATTGGTAATGTATAGTATCGACGAATATTACACTTCACACACACACAAACACATTTGATATGTAATATATATATATCCTGTGTCATCTCAAATATAAAAATGTACCATGCTTAATAATATGTCTAATATTATTTGACAACAATAGAACAACAACCCAAGTTCAACGGAATTTTAGAAAAGATCTGAATGAAGAGGGCAGGGAATTGGCGCATAAGATTATCGATACTTGCATGGAAGTATTTATTATTTAACTATCCAGAATTGGTTAATTGAGTAAATTCCCTCGAATTTATTTAATTAATAAATTCTCGGATGTAACAGTTATATGTGTTGAATAGTTTTAAATGGTGTTCAGTGTAAAAAATATTTGCAAGAATTTTCAAGTATGGAGCATTAATTAATGTTCTACCAAAAACAAGAATGTTCAACAAAATAGGTTAATTTTCACCCAAGAAAATCAAGTTTCAACTAAAATTATGTATCTTTGACAAAAAAAAAATAAATTAAAAAAAATGAATTGGTAAACAAAAATTGGTTGAATAAATGGCGTCCCGAAAGACAGGGAGAGTTGTGAAAGGCGATGGACTAGTCGTCCCAAAAATTCGGGATGAACGGCCAAGCTTATGAGAAATACTGGACTTGCCATCCCAAATTTCGGGACGACGAGACACTTCGCAAATAAATTTTTAGACGAATTTTCAACTAAATACATATATTTTCATCTAAATAGTTAAGTTTTCAATTAACAAAGATCAATTTTCGAACATGGATGGAATAATTAAATTTTTAGTAAAAAAAATTCAAACAGAAAACATGCATTGTCATCAAAATACATGAATTTTCAACTAAAAAAATCTATTTTCAACCTAGAATAGAATAGCCACATCTTCAGTTAAAACAAATAATTTTCCAGTAAAGAAAAAACGAATTTTCAACAAATTAGTTCAATTTTAACCAAAGAAATTAATTTTCAACTAAAATGATGTATAAATAAGTTGATGTGAAGTGTTTTTCATCTATTGGTCAGAAATCAATATTTTTGAACATTCCGCTGGTATCCGAACCCAGGTCTTTCAGATTTCCGGTATGATGCTCTTGCCCACTAAGCTACGGAGAGACGAGGGTTTTGACAAAAACGGAGGGGTCAAATTTTACACAAATCTAATACCTTCTCATTATAGGATGAGAATGTAAAAAGATGAATTCTCTGTCAAAAATGTGATGATTCTTAGTTCCACCAAAAAAGATTTAAATTTTCAATAAAAAATCGCCATATTCAACCCAGGAAGAATTTTTAATGGACAAGTTGAATTGTCAATCAAAATAGATGAATTTTCAACCAAACAGTTTCACATTTAAACAAAAATATAAAAAGATTACATTCCTACCAAAAGATATGAATTTGAAAAAGAAAAAGCATTACATCCAAGTTGTTCAATTTTGAAGCTACAAAGACGAATTTTCAACCCAAAAATACGATTTTCCAACAAGAAAGTTCATTTTAAACCATATAGTTGTAATTTTATATCAAAATAGTAGAATTTTTTGTAAAAAAGGCGATATTTCAACACAATAGTTGAATTTTCAACAAAATAAAGAAATTCTTAATGAAATGACTATTTTTTAAACAAAATAACTGAATTTTTAATAACCAACAATGAATTCTCAACCAAAATATAATAGTAGACTCCCTAGTGGAAAAATCTTCTGGAAGTCTGATGTCTGATCTGGCCCAGATCTGGCGTCATCTAGACCGTATAATCATGGCAGTCTAGTTCTGCCCAGATCTGGGACTGGTCAGCAATCCATAACACACAAATTTCTAAGTGTCAATCAGCCAAATTTTGTTTAACATTTCCGAAAAATTGCCAGGATGTCTAAAATTATACAAAATGAGAAATAAACACTATTAAAAATCTTTTTTTTTTCTTATTGTCATGACAGTCTAGTCTGGACCAGATCTGGGACTGGTCCGCAATCCATACCGTAAAAATTTCTAAGTGTCAATCAGCCAATTTTTTAAATATTTTCGAAAAATTGCCAGGATGTCTAAAAGTATACAAAATAAGAAATAAACACTATTCAAAATCAATTTTTTTTTCTCATTGTCTTGACAGTCTAGTCTGGCCCAGATCTGGGACTCGTCAGCAATTCATAACATAAAAATTTCTTTAAAATTTTCTCACCATTTTCGAAAAATGTTTAGGATATCTACACTCACACAAAATACAAAACTAACACCATTTAAATAAGTTCCTGTTTATAGTTACATCAATTTCAAACCACCGATGAATTCATGACGCCATCGGCAATGGATGGATTGCATCACCTAAAAAACATTTATTTTTGACATTTCTGTGACAGTTGTCACATTACTCCATATTCTCACTCAGCAATGAAGGGGCTTTATAATAAATAACACAGTTTTAGATGGCAAATGTTATTCACAGGTCGCGTACAGTTGAGAGTTTATTGGAGCAAGACGGTTTTGCCTTCCGCGACTGTTCCAGCTGACTTGTATGGATATATGAGGTAAATGGAGAACTTTTGTCGTGTGCCCCGATGACATGAACGCGTATTCAAAAGTCGTTACCGAGGTCGCCACCTTAGATACAAATGCATTTCAAAATTATTTCACAGATCGCAACTCGTGCAATAGTGTAGTGGTTAAGGTAATCGACTTGCGTGCTCAGGTTTATGCGTTGAAATCCCCCCCGTTGCGTGCGAAATTTCAATTGTCTTATAAGCGTTATAACTTACAAATATCGATTAATTATAAGCATATCCGAAAATATATCTCAGAATTAACCGTTTGTTTATTTATTAATTATTTTTTAGTCATTTTTTTACAATTTATAGAGCCGTCCTAACTATAGTCTGCCGCGTTAACATAAGTTAATATTCAGTTGCCTATAGTTGTAAAATTTACTGAACTGACGTCTTGTCCATATACTTACTTGGAAGATCAGTAGATTTAACTTAGTTTTCAGTAATATATAAGGTTCTTTTTTCTGCGTGTACTCACTAAATAGCGGCTGACTAGCGGCTGGCTAGACCGTCTAGCCACAAACTTTGCAAAAGTGTTACAGGTCTGGCCAGCCCCAGACCAGACTGTCTGTTCTGCGCCAGATTAGAGTCTAGACGGTCTAGTCTGAGACTGATCAACGCCAGAAAATTTGTCCACGTTAAGTTTAAAAAATCTTAGTGAGATTTTGGGTGGGGGCGCCCGGGTAATAGAAAATCTTTCGGTATCTTACATGCGGGAAGTGGGGTTGAAATGTTCTGAAAAAAATCTCACGTAATTTGTGGATAACCCCTTTGTCAAATGTCACATTGTTGTACTTTTTTTAACCCTATATGGGCGATTCTCTGTATTAATGTAACTTTTGATAGGAGCAATTTTTGTTGTAAAAGTTTTATAAAATAGTTTTTCTTGTATCTGGCCTATTCGTGGGTGTTAGAATGAGTAATTATGGAAATATTCGAGGGCAAGCATATTTTTCCATGTTTTGTTAGACAATTTTTTTTAATTCATCCGTTGTTTTACAGACTATGCACTAACGAAGTGATTTCTATCAAAGTATAAGTATTCTTAAGTTTTTGGGGCCGCAAATTCCGAATTAATAACAGAATGTCAAAATTTAAGATTGCATATCCAATATTGTAGATTAAAAATTTAAAAATGGTCTCAATTTTATGAAAATGGATGTGCTAAGGTTTTGAAAGTCTCTCAATTGAATGTTAAAATTTTTAAAGAATCAGAGGAACATAATAATTAGTTCAAACTCAAAATTCCGAAGTAAATTAAATTTTCATTGTGAATCTAGTCTATAAAATGTCAGACTCAAAATGCTGTCAGTTCTAAGAAAAATGAAATGCCTTTAAATATTGCAATTTGTTCAAGATTTCGAAAAAGCTCAGCACTTTATAATTGAACAATATATGTACGTTATTCTCCTAATGGAAAATGAATATTAATTGTATCAAAATATAAACTCCATCACACGAAAAAAGCCAAGTTAACATTGACAGCTCACAGCCGGATCATATACAGGGTGTTTTTTTTAACTTGAGGCAACGAAATATCTCAAAAAATACGCATCCTACGGAAAAAATGTATGAAATAAAAACTTTTTATTTTCGAGGGGGAAAAAAGATTTGTTGAAATTTACCCCACCCCCACCCCCACAGGAGGCAGGAGTGGGGGTAACTTTGTAATTTCAAATGGCAACCCCAATTTTTTATCACAGATTCAGATTCTCCTTTACGAAATACGTAAGTTTTATTCGGAAAATTTGTTTCGATTCGCAATAGATGGCGCTGCAATTACGAAAAATGAAATTGTTGACACTACTTTTAGCTCTACCCAGGAATAACGACGCGGACGTAGTAGTTGTCTATTCCCTTCGGGGCGCTTAATTTCGGTGAGTCCCCTTGCCTCTCACCATCCATCGGGGTACTTGAACTTTTGGCAACGGGACAGTAAAAGTGATAAAACTGTCGAAAACCATTCCCGAATGCAGTTGGTTGACGACAGTCGATTTTGGATGTAGACATTACATATCATCGAGTCTCCACTGTCTACAATCCTCGACGTCATTCCGGCCGAGCGATAACCGCGTCTGTCCGTGCTTAACGTTTATTCATTAGGAAGGTTGATTGTGTTCATTTGATTTGGGTGTGTTGGTTGCTTTCGTTTGGGTTATGGTTGTTGGTCACGTTCGTTTGAGTTGGTTTGGGTGTCGTTGTATTTCCTCATTACCTTACTTCATTACTTTTACAATGGAAATTCTATCTCAGCAACACTGCCGTACAAACTAAAAAGATACATAAGTCCAATCTCACTCGAACTGAGAAAATCGAGAAAAACTGTTTGCCCAAAGAACTCTAATATCGAATAATATTTTGAATAATCTATATACACTATTAGGGTAAAAATACTGTGCTCTTTCATATTTTGTAATAAAAAATTGATTTTTTAAACAATTTCTATTAGAAAATGGACTTGCGTATTTTTAATAGTCACGAAAAGTCGAAAATACAAGGCAAAAAGAACACAAAGTCACTTGCGGACAGTGCCTTTATCGCATAGATCGAGCGCGGCCTCGAAATCCAACAGAAAAACATACGTAAGGGACACTATGTAGGGTGGTGGGGGCTGGTCCTAGTGTCATATATAATATCGATCAGCTTATTCCAAATATCCTGATCTTCGCATGAAATAGTATTTGCGCTGTTTTATTGTTATTAATATAGTGCCAAAAAAATTAATTTTTAGTAATAAAATAATTTTTTAAATGAAAATAAACTTGCTAAAATAAAATACAATAACAAATTAAGTAGAAAAACATATTATCCAATAGGAGTATTTTGTGGTGGTTGTCCAAATTTGATCGTTGAATTCTTGATTTATTTTCAGGATTTCTGTAAATTGACTTGATTATTGAACGTTAAATGGGATTTTGAATTTGATTTTAGTCTGATTTAAAATTCTTGAATTTCAACATATTATCCATCAAATGAATTCTAATTATTTTAATGAATTCGAATGGCGTAATGAATTTTGTCGAATCTGATGTACGTAAACTAAAATTGTGTTAAAAATTTGTGTTTAAAAAAAGGAAAAATCAGATTGGTTTTTATGAAAAATTATCTTTTGATCAAATGCTCTAAATGAAAATTAACTTATTTGTTATGTCTACTTATGTCTACTGAATTGTCCATGGGAAAATTAAAGTTTTTTTGATGCTGTACAAAAAAGTTTCTTACATTGTTACATATATCTTACTTGTGAGAAACAATCTAAGCAAAAAAATACAGGATATATATTATGGTGTTCGAAAAAATGGCTATTTTGTCTAGTTTGACTGGATTACTAGATGAATTGATAATACCTAAATTATTACAAAAAATTAATTTTGCTTTAAGGCATCTGCATTTTTGTAGATAAAGTGTAATTATTGAACCCAAATAAATATTTAAAAGTCATCCGTTTTACGTAACTTCAATTTTGCAGAAGGGGACAAAAAAGGGTATAAATTCTTGCAGTAAACCATTTATTTAAGTTTTTGGTAATTCAAAATCACATTGTTGATTATTTTATCAGAAAGTATGAATAACGAAGTATATTATTAAATATTTTTCGTACAAGTATGTACGTTTTAATAATCGACGCATCTCAGATTTAAATTATTTTTTAATAATAAATAATTGCAAAAGGATTAGTCGCACTAATTCTCATATAAATCTCGCTTATTGTTAATGTGAAAATTATGCATTTGCGGCTACTTAACATTTAGAAAATGTAGTAATTTAAAACTTATACATATTTTGAGATATTTTATCATATAAGAAATTTACTAAAATTCATTACAAATTTATTATAACTTGAAATATTTTGAGAGAGAGTCTGAGACGTATGCATTTCGACACTAATCGAAATTGTACAATAGGGTGATCCAAAAATGCATTGCAAAATTTTTTTTCACCCTAGAGGGCAAGTAATAAATTATGGTAAAAACTTCATGTTATTGTTTATACAAATAATTATTGTTTTTTCTTCTTCAAATTTCCTTCAAATTGAGTATAGATGGTTTATATCTTCTTTGGCGCATTATTAAATAAATCATCAAAGTCATAATAAAATTCGAATTATAAAAGTGCATTTATCATTGCTTTCTTCATATTTCTTCATGATTAGACTGCATATGAAATGGATTCAGATTATATTTCATTATAGCATTTTAAAGTCTTATGAATATCAATTTGACATGCTGGAAGACAGAAAAAATATATATTAAAATATATTTACGAAGATAATTCCATGTTTAATATTTTATATTATTGATCCACATTTTTTAATAAAAAATTGCTTTAACTAATAAAAATTTTTTAAACAATAACACGACGTTTTTAACAGAATTTACTACTCCTCGAAATCATTCAATATTAGTTTTGATTCAGAAAATACGATTTAAAAAATATTTTTTGAAAAAAATGGTTCAAACAAATTATATTTGTTCAAACAATTGAAAAATGGTTAATATATTCTTTTTATACACTATAAAGTCAGAAAATTAATTATATATATATATTATTTTTTGGAAGTTATTGATAAAAAACTGCTTAAGCTAATCAAAGTTGTTTAAACAAATAGAAATTTATCAAATATTGAAAGATATGTATCAAAATTATATAATTATTTAACAAAAAGTAGCATAGGATACCAATTTGAGAAAAAATTGGAAATCTCTGGGTCAATTTTTAGAAATGTTGAGAATAAACAATAAGTTATTGTTTAAATAATTACATAATATTTTTTTAAAAAATCAATACTCCAAAGAATGACAAACTATTAGATTTCAATCAGAAAATACGATTATTTTTTACATTTGTTGGGAATAAATAATTGTTTAAATAAGTTACATTTGTTTAAACCATTAAAAATTGTTCAAAAACTCATGGAAAATATTCAAATTGTCCATTAGTAATTATTTGTATGAAAAAGACGATGGAAATGGCTAAAAAGTAACAATAACACGTAAAAATGTAGTTTTTTTTATTTTTGGGTAATATTTGGGGCGCTGTGGGGGGGGGGGGGGGGTCAAGGGTGGGTTAAAAATAAAAGTTATTAGTATGCTTTTATTTCATAGGTACTCCTTTTCAACCCCTGAAAAGTTTGGCACGTTTCGATCAAACCCTGAAGTATGAGTTCAATTTTTCTAAAATCCAAAATCTCCCCATGTTAATTAAATGGGATTTTGAAGTGCCCGGTGGGACGTGTTAATATTCGAATTTCGAAAAAGAATTAGGGATTTTTTTTCTCCGAAAATGGAAACTTTTGCAGGGGTACTTGCCCTGTAGCTCGAAAAGCGTTTCTTGGACCACCCTATTGTACAATTATAAAATTGTACGTATATTTATTCCAAATACATATTTTTACCGTAGAAGAAAAATAAATTTCACGCGAACAATGTATACATTCAATCTATATGTATAATATATTATATATTATATTATCACGCGCTCTTGCTGGCTGTCGCTCGTCCCGCAACTCCAAAGTCCGAACATTTCCGAAGAGTACCGAAAATAGCCGGGACTTATTTCCCTTGGATTTCGGATCAGTGCTCGAGCTATTTTACAAAGCAAAAACATACGCAAGGGCAAGTGATTCTTTTCGTTTGTAAATACGCTCCGCACTCGGTCACTTTTACAAGGCAAAAAAGACACAAAGCACTTTAGGTTCTTTTTCATTTGTATGATGATGACGTATTAGATGCCGTGTACAAATTTTGGGACACGCAAAGTGCTTTGTGTATCTTTTTCTGTTGTATTTTTCAAATTTTTCGACTTTCCTCAGTTTTAAACAATCGTTTTTTGCAATAAATATTAATAATTAATAACTTGTATTACGCTAGTTAGATGCAGCTTGCTCTTACGAATCCAGTGATACCAAAAACTCATTTTTCATAAAAATGTCACTTATGTATCTTTTTAGTTTGCACGGCAGAACAGAAGATTGAAATGATTCTCATTTATGGAAAAAGTGGCAGGAATATCAATGATGCTCTCACGCTTTATGCTCAACGCTTTCCAGAAAGTGTTCCTTCACGCCCTTCTTTTTACCGGGTTGTCCGAAACTTCATCACTGACGGAAGTGTACAACCGAAAAAAAGGAAGCGCCAAGTAACAGTTACTGGAGTTGATAATGAAATTGCAATTTTAGCTGCAGTCACTCATGACCCTCATGTTAGTACTCGGCAACTAAGCCGCGATTCCGGAATGTCTCTATCCAGTGTTTGGAAGGTATTAAAACGTAATAATTATCATCCGTATCATATTTCACTGCATCAAGAACTTCATGGAAATGATTTTCAGAACCGAGTGACATTTTGTCAATGGGCGGTTCAGCAGATACAAGGAAACCCGAATTTCTTTTTTCTAGTACTCTTCACAAAAGAGTCGTCTTTCACAATCTGTGGTAACGTTAATCGGCACAACATGCATTATTGGAGTGTAGAAAATCCACATTGGTTGCGTGAAGTTGAGCATCAGCGTCCATGGTCCGTGAACGTTTGGTGTGGCATAATTGGAGATCAACTTATCGGTCCGTATTTTATTGATGGACATTTGAACGGTGAAAAATATCGTGACTTTTTAGAAAATCAACTTCCAATATTGCTGGAAGACCTAAGCTTGGAAGTGCGATACAATATGTGGTTTCAACATGACGATTGTCCAGCACATTATGCGGCAATCGCGAGGGAAGTACTCAATCGCGAATTCAATGGACGATGGATCGGTAGAGGAGGTCCAGTAAATTGGCCTGCCAAATCATCAGATCTTACGGCGCCCGATTTCTATTTGTGGGGTTATCTAAAGAATCGCGTGTATCAAGAAGTGCCCACAAGTCGTGATAACATGATCGAGCGAATCAGGTCTGCTTGTGCACAAATATCACCAGACACAATTCGCAGTTGTGTGGAATCTTTCAAAGCTCGGATTAACAAGTGCATCGAAGTGCGAGGACACCATTTTGAGCACTTATTGTAAAATAATTAATCGAAATCAAGCATCCCTGTGGTGAGAGGCAAGGGGACTCACCGAAATCAAGCACCCCGATGGATGGTGAGAGGCAAGGGCACTCACCGAAATTAAGCACCCCGAAGGGAATAGACAACTACTACGTCCGCGTCGTTATTCCTGGGTAGAGCTAAAAGTAGTGTCAACAATTTCGTTCTTCGCAATTGCAGCGCCATCTATCGCGAATCGAAACAAATTTTCCGAATAAAACTTACGTATTTCGTGAAGGAGAATCTGAATCTGTGATAAAAAATTGGGGTTGCCATTTGAAATTACAAAGTTACCCCCACCCCTGCCTCCTGTGGGGGTGGGGGTGAGGTAAATTTTAAGAAATCTTTTTTTCCCCTCGAAAATAAAAAGTTTGTATTCCAGACATTTTTTCCATAGGATGCGTATTTTTTGAGATATTTCGTTGTCTCAAATTAAAAAAAAACACCCTGTATATGAAGCGAGGTCCCAAATTATTATGAATCTCTTCCAAATTTGGCCCTAAGGAAATTTATCACCTATAAAATATCTTTTTATTTCAAGGATTTTTTTGCTTATTTTTTTCTTCGTAAACAATCAGAGACATATCAATTCATGTTATGCTCTTGACTTTACATACTATGACGTGCGATGATAAGACGTGGAATGAAAAACAAACAAAAAATACTGACTGTACTTGTTTAAGAGATCAAATTAAAAAGTCAGTTGGAAATAATATTTACTATTACTCCTTTTAAAGATGTTTCAGGTTATAGTTGAAATATTTGCCCGAAAAGTATTTAATTTACCTGCAGCGTTTAATAACATAATAAAAATACGCAAAAATTGATACGTTTTATATTAGCTCAAAGTTCAATCTTCTAATTTTTACCTTTGATTCATGCACAAATGCGATACTCACTCTTATTTATCAAATAGGTACATTGATATTGGGTAAAATAACAAAGAAAATCGTCCAGAACTCATAAAATCGTCATCGCACTTTCAAGAAGAAAAATTAGGGGGAGAATTTTCCATTTAAAAATCTCTTGCGTTTAAGTGCGATAAAATAGAAATTTATGTCAACAAACAATAGTTTTGTAGAGTGATACTTTCAACAGGTAACATTCAGAATTTTAATTAGATTAATCTTATTTTCAAAAATCTCTCTCAAACTTCGTATCTTGTAAGTGGAGAACAAGTAAGTCATTTTCCGCGTATTTAAGGCTTGTTTAATATATTTCTCAGGTAAAATAATTCACATTTTTCTCATGTTTTTGGTCAATGTTGTCAAAGGGAATAAATTTACAACATTTCAAAACAATTGTATAAATATTCACAAATATATTACCCGGGAAGCAAGAGAGACCTTTAAAATATAGATAAGTATCCATATATTGTAATCCTTTGCATCCGGATATGTTTTAAATTAATTATAGGATATGCTGCTTTTTTGCCATATCGAAAAGCAACATTGATAAATCCACCCCTTAATGGAAAATCTTTGACCTCCTGTCGCGATCAGGTAAAATGAATGATTATAGTCTGATTGTAAAATGTGCTCGGTTTTCATGACAGGAGAGAGATGAGTCTCGGTAGCATAAAATATATTGATCGCTCTCGTTAATCGAACCATATCGAATGCCACTGAGCAAGAGTAAGCTGATAACCGAATATGGGTGCTCTGTCAATGTCTCTCGGTCTCTCGTTATAAAGCCACACGGTCAAGTTTGCGTACGGAAATGCTAACCGGCCAGAAAGAGAGATAACCCTGAATGAATGGAATGAATGTCGCGAAACTATCGCGGCGACAAGAAAATAACATCTTGTCCGTTGAACCGTTTGCTTGTATGTTTTCATCAGCCAAGATCGATGTCCTATCTTTCAAACGCGTCGTTGCAGCATTAGGATGGGTCACAATCACTTATATATATATATATATATATATATATATATATATATATGTATATGTATATGTATTATTATTATACCATTAGGCCATTTCCCTTTCGGGGTAGGCGTGACTTGCTCGGTTGGAAAATATTAGTGTGTGAATGAGTATATAGGTGTAAGGTTTAGATATTTCAGATTGATCTAGAATTCTCTTGTTATTTATTTAAATGACACATTGGTTCCGCAACACTGTTCCGACCCAGTTTGCTGATCAATCTCTCTAGCGATCACCCCAAGTATAGAGCCTCACAAAATTGTTATTTGTGGTTCCCCACTTGGGCCCATTAGAATCCAAGGTCTTTGTTTCAGGCGAAATTCACTCTGTTTTCACTCTGTTAAAAACTATTTGTCGCCACACTTTTCTGTCCCGGCATACCACTCTAGCTTCCTACACGTCCATGCATTTTTTCATGCATGCTCTCGTGTTTCTATGGCTTCTTATGCCTCTTCGAATTAGTGTCTCATTCACAGATTCTAACCATTCTTTCGGTGGACTACCTCTGGGCATTCTGCCATTTACTTTACCTTTATACACTAGTTGGGTCGGTCGTTCATCTTTCATTTTTTCAAGATGTCCGAACCATCTTAATTGATTTATTTCCCATATGTCAACTAGTGTCTCTCCTGTACCACATTCTTGGAGGATTATCTCGTTTTGGATTTTGTCCATCAGTATTTTCCCGCATATTGTGCGCAGAGGTTTCATGCCAATCGCGTTAATTTTACTCCTGTCCTTTTCTTGACAGGTCCATGTCTCGCTACCGTATAGAACAGTCAGTACGAATATATGTAGAATTATGTATGGCTATTTTAGCTTTTTTTCATATGTTTTTATTTCTGAGAATGGATCCTGCTCTACCGATAACCTTCTTACCCTCATTTATGCGCATATCTAACTCCCCATCTATTTTCCCGTCGCTAGTGAATAGGCTATCTAGATATACGTACTTGTCGACATGTTATAATTTGTCATCGTTTAAGACAATGTAGCACATTGTTTTATCATTTTTTCCCTCAAAACCCATGATGTTTGTTTTATTTTCGTTAATTTTGAGGCCCATATTCTTCATGCTTGTATGAAGTTTATTCAACATTCTTTGCAAGTCTTCGACTGATTCTGCCATAACAATCTTGTCATCTGCGAAAGCCAACCCACGTTCCTTGACGGTTTCGAGATCTACACCTTCTTCGTCGAAGAGGGCCATTCTTAGACACATATCCATTAATGTGATAAATAGCAATGAGGACATAACGCATCCTTGTTTCACGCCTTGCATGATATCGAACCAGTCACTCAGTTTCCCATTTACCTTTACACTTGCTTTAATACCTGTATATATTGTTAAATGTATATATTTGTCAAATGCTTTTTCTAGCGCAACAAATGCACAGGAAACTTTTTTTCCTACTCTCAAGCTTTTTTCTGTGATCTGTCTTAAGCTCAATGTCTGATCTGCACATGTCTTTCTGGCACAAATCCACTCTGGACTTCCCATATCTTTTCTTCTGCTATTTTCAATACCCTACGAATAAGTATTTTTGAGTATATTTTACGTACGGTACTTAGTAAGCTGATACCTCTGTAATTACTGCAGTGGCTTTAATCTCCCTTTCTTTTGTATATTATTGGTACGATAATCGCTTTTCTCCAAACGTCTGTGACTTCTCCACACTGTAAAAACTATGGTTCCATTTTAATTGAGCATCACTTTTTTAGCGTCCTGTTTTAATGTCAAATCGTCTTGTTTTGATGCCACCGTTCGTACTATTTTACTTTGCTAACTTCAGATTGAAAAGTGGCACGTACTAGAGAACTGAAATAATGAACAGGGAGTATTGTTTTAATTGCTTGCAACTTCATGCTTATGAGAATTCTTCATTGTTTGAATTTTCTTCCACTTTTGAAATGTGATAGAGAAAATAGAAAAGGGGAAAAAGGTGCCATTATTTTAATTGCATAGATTTTAGAAAATAAAAAATAATGTGCAAATACACTTACATTGAAAAATAGTTATTTTCAAAGTTATTGAAAAAATAAAGTTTCTTGTTTTTTTTTTTTTTTTTTTTTTTAGAATTTAGCCGAAAAGTGAGGTAGTTTAGAGGTCTGCTTTTTAAATTTGAATTGAATTGCTACAGATATTATATATACATAATTGAATTGATACAGAATTTTGGAATATACAGAAGGATTTTACAGGAACTGTATGATTATAGGATATTTTAAAAAATTCTAATGGTTTTTATAAGGTCGATACATCATTTCAAATAATCATATTATTATATTCACAGAGCAAAGCAATTTCATTTCTACCTAATTTTTAGTCTTTAAACTAGAATAATCAAAAATTTATTCATTTTAATTTTAAAAAATTAGTTGAAATCTTTTTTATTCAATAAATGAAAAATTAAAATATTTTTTTACATCTAATACATATTTTCTATAATACTTCTTCTCACTTGTGAACATTTAATTGCATTCTTGTACTTTATTAAGGAATAATTCTACTTTATTTGAATATTTAATGCAAATTCAACAACGCTTGGAACATTGGATTTTTCGAAATAGAAAAAAATTTAACTGTACATCAAACCGTCTTGATTTCTTTGAATTATTACAATTTTTTAAATCAAAATAACTTTTTTTTGTTGTAAAAAATGGATCAAAAAATCAAGTCGAATGTTCGAAATGCGAGTTGTTCGAATATTCGAATAAATCGAATTTCGAATATTCGACTTGAGTTTTGGAGTCATTTTTCAAAAAAAGGAGTTATTTTGATTTAGAAATTTCAATAGCTTAAGGAAATCAACCCTGCTTGATGTACATTAAAAATTTTTCCATTTCAAAAAATCCAACTTTCCAGGCGTGTCTAAATTTGTATTACAAATTCGAATAAACGACTGCACACCTCTAATTTGTATAGTCACTCTTAAAGAAAGACCATTAACGAATATTCTTATCTTTGGCCACAATCAAATTATTCGAACATTATTTTTCGAAGTCTTATAATAAATTACGAATTAGAATTAGGTTTTAGCTAATTTCGCTAATTTATTTTTCTGCAAATTAGCTTTTTCGGAATCAGCTAAAGAAATTTTAGCAAACTGTCTCATCCTATTCTGCAAATATGAGTGAAAGTGTAGGCCAAAACTTTGATCTAAAGTGATTAATTTTGCCACTGGATGATTAGTTTGGATTTGACCTACACTTTCGTCGCTTGCAGAATAAAATAGTGCGGATTTGCAATCAACGCAGTTCCTCTTTTTTAATTTTTGACAAAATTTGACCTGTAATGTAATACATCAAACAATGATTGTGAAAATGGCCTGGTGGAGTTTTCTACTAGTGTTTTTATGTTTATCGAATTGATTATGGCGATGCGTATCGCTCCGGGGTGCAAATCATGTTACAAAAATGAATTCGGAGAACCCGAAGATCCCGAATATAAAAAAAAATTAATTTTTCCATCGTTTCGAAAGACCCAGCTATTAAACCTTCATGACAAAAAGCTTTAATTCTGAAAAATTTTACCGTGAAAGCTGGCAAGTTTGTTTACAGTAAACATTTTTAAAGGAAGATATTTTCCACGAGAAAATCCTAAAAGCTCCAGATGACACTATTTCGTTAAAGGTAAATAATTATATATTTACTGTAAAATCGAAATGAAAAGTTACAAATAAAACAAAAGTAAATTCCTTTTTATTCAATAAACTCTATTATTAGGTATTTTCACTTACTACTCATTTAAAACAAAATTTAGTTTATTTTCCCGTCAGCAAGTTCAACAACAAACACAATTTATACATATTTTTAGTAAGTTTCAGAATAAAAAATATGTACCAAGTTAATCTAGTGAATGTCTTATTTGAGTAGGATACAGAAAAAGTGACGTTAATTTCGGGAGTAAATTAGAAGGCTATACAAAATGTAAGATATTAACCTCAATTTTTCTTCTTTAACAATTCATGCGACCAAAATCTTAAATTAATGTAACTTTCTTAAACGAGTACTAAGTGAAAATACCTAATAAATACAGTTTACTGAATGAAAAAGAATTTACTTTTGTTTAATTTGTAACTTTTCATTTCGATTTTACAGTAAATATATCATTATTTACCTTTAACAAAATAGTGCGATCGGGTCCTTTTAGGACTTTCTTGTGGAGAATGTCTTCCTCAAAAAATTAACGAACTGGCCAGCTTCTATCGTAAAATTTTTCCGAATTGAAGCTTTTTGCCATAAAGTTTCAATAGCTGGGTCTTCCAGAACAACGAAAATAGTAATTTTTTCATATTCAGGTTCTCTGAGTTCACTTTTGATACCTGATTAGCACCCCGGATCGATACACTTCGGCATAATTAATGTGATAAATAAACAACACGAACAAATTACAGTGACATTCACGGACTTTTGACATTCCCATGTGCTACGTTACGTCATTGACACTTGATTCTCACTTTAATCCTGTTTTGATTCAAAAAAGTTGTACTAAAACGTCGTTTACTGGCATCAAAATAAAGTGGCATTAGAATGGACCCACCCGAGACTATATTTTTGGAGGACTGTTTCAATACCAAAAACCAGCCTTGAAATGATACTTTTTTTTTACAGTGCAATCTCGATACATAAATTTATCAATTCGCACAACCTGTGAGGTACGTACTCGCCACCGTATTTATGCATGTCAGCGCTAATGCTGTCTACACCCGCAGCCTCACCGTTTTTAAAGTTCTTAATTATATCTCTAACCTCAGTGACACAGACTTTTTCAATTTGTTTTTCTAATACATTATGTACTATGTCGCAGTTCTGTTGCTCTATATCTTCACCTCATAATAATTCTTTAAAACAGTTTTTTAAAGCGTCTACTATTCTGTCTGTATCATATAGCATTTCACCTTCGCTGTTTCTCATGCTGACAAACTCTGTATTTTTACTTTCCTTCATCTGGTTAACTAATATTTTTTTGCTTTCTTCAAAGTCGCTGTATATTTTCTTCTCTTCTCTTCTTCTGTTCTGATTTTATCCTTACTTGCCTTGACTAGTCGTTCAACTTTCCTATTTTTGTGTCTGTAATCAATTTTGAGCCTATTTCTCTCCACATCGCTTAGACCTGTGATGTTCAACGTTTTCTAGCACGCTTGTTTCTTTTCTTGTCGCGCTGCCTCAATTTCATCATTCCACCATGCATCACCAGATTTTTTTCCTACAACCGCCGTACCACACACTTCAGTCGCACTCCTAACAATGACCTCCACAAATGATGCGGCCTCTGTATTTTAATTATCTATTAGTTTCACCCAAGTTGCCTGATGTATGTGTTTGTTTATCTTATACTGAAAATCTGTTTGCTCTTCCGGTTTCTGTAAATTTTCAATCTTGATTCGCGCTTGTTTCGTTTTTTCTTGTTCTCTTTCTTCTCCATCGCGGCCCTAAGTTTATTTTGGAGACTAGAAGGTAATGATCAGTATTGCATTAGGAACCCCTCATGGCCCTTGTATCTTTTACTAGTTCTCTTAGTCTTTCATCCGCAATAACGAAGTCAATTCTGGGAGAATATTTTTTGTAGAAAAGCTAATATAAAACTCAAGGAACACGAGCATTACACCGGCACACAAAAAAAAACACTTTTCTGTTCTACAGATGCGACACATATATTCCCATGTATTCTGACCCGCTGAGCACGAATCCGTGGTCCGTTTGAACCCACCACATCTGGGTCAAGGGCATTTGAAGGTCAAACGGACAGAAAAGTCATTTGGATGAAGATAACTACCATAATTTATGTTTTTTGGGTCGCTGAATCCGAATCCGGGGTCCATTTGGACTCAGCGAGTCAAGGTCAAGGTCATTTCAAGGTCAATTTCGTTCATTCCACTAAAAACAAATTTCTGACTGCAAATTCTGAAAGAACGGAAGATTTTACGTCCAGATATGTATGTTATTATTTTTTTGTGACGACCTGTTAAGGTCATTTTATTTAAATATATAGATGATTCATATGGGTAAATGGTAAATGGGCTACATGGGACTAGACGACCATACTAATTTATTGTGGGGGTCGCTAAGTCTGAATCGGAGGCCCGCTTGTCCTCACGGTGCCAAGGTGAAGGTCATATCAAGGTCATATCAAAGTTAGATCGAAAGAAAAATGTTTTACCGATCCAAAATTTAACTTCTACATGTGGGTAAACTTTCCCTGGCGTCTCGATATTTTTCTGCTTTCACCCACGCTTGTAAGGAACTTTTGACAGCTCTAACGATTCCGCAAGTGAGCTTTTATGAAGCCGCCCTTATCCGATTTGCCTGTTACACCAACGATCACTTGAGCGAGCAAAGCTAGTGGCTTCAAATTTTAAAGACGGTGGTGACAACTTTTATGAGAACAAAAGACAGTTTCTATACGAAGTTACCTGCAACACCATTTACCCGAAGTTTTTTCTGTGCTCCACGTGGTGACGGCGGAAAACGGATTTTTTTCTTGCTTTTCATTTTTCGGCTAAGCCCTGTGGTGAAGGCATTGTGCCGTCATGGCTGGCACGAGAGAAAGATCGTCGTCATCCAGCTACCGCCACCCTTTATTGGTTGGCGATTCCACTGATAAAGAATATAAAGCTACAACAAGTAATCATGTTTTTACCAGCCATGACTGCAACAGCGATGAAAATGTTTTTTGCTACGTTTATGGAAAGTATGAAGTCATCACTTTCCGTAGGTCAATGAATGAGCAATGTAGAGACATATATCGTCAATGTTATAAAAGAGAAATTTCCCTTCAAAATGAAACATTTGCTCCAGATAGCATTTGCAGTGCTTGTTACACTATGCTTTTACGTTGGAATAAAGTGAAAAACAATAAAATGTTAAAATACTCCTCACCGGTAATATGGTCAATACCTCAATCAGAAAAAGACTGTTATTTTTGCAACACAAAAGTTAAAGGATTCAACGTTAAAAACAAATCAAGAATATCTTATGCAATAGTGTCTTCTGTCATAACTGCAAAGTCTAATCAAGAGTCTGCTATCGAAAATATGGATACGAGCTCAATGATAAATGAAGCTTCGACAAATAAAGAGACAGATAGAGAGGTTATGTTAGACGGTGAAGAAGAATCTGATGATTACTCATACGAAGACCATGAAAATGAAGAATATGTGCCAAAATTGCGGAGAAAGCAAAAAATGAATCTATGAGACTATTCAACCAAGATAGTTTGAACGATTTCATCAGGAGCATGGGTCTTCCGAAAGATGCTTCTGAATATATGGCAGCTGAGTTAAAGAGCCGTGGAATGGTAGAACAGGGTACGAAGTCATCTTTCTACAGGAATCAGGAATAGAAGTTCCGTCAGTACTTCAATAAAGATGAAGAAGGTATGTTGGTATATTGCAGAGACGCTAACGGTTTGATTAATGAACTAAAAAAGAATGTTTACGTTCCAGAAGAATGGAGATTGTTTATAGACTCGTCAAAACAAAGTCTTAAGGCAGTGCTGCTTAACAATGGAAATGAGTACGCAAGTCTACTAATAGCGCATTCAACAAAATTAACAGAAAGTTACGAAAACGTCCAATATGTATTGGAGAAAATTGAATATGACAAACATAAGTGGCAAGTTTGTGGTGATTTGAAAATCATAACCATTCTCCTTGGTCAACAATCAGGATATACAAAGTATCCCTGCTTTTTGTGTTTTTGGGATAGCAGGGATCGCACGAATCATTACAAGAAGAAGGTTTGGCCAATAAGAGAACAACTTGAACCTGGAAATCATAATGTACTTCAACAACCTTTATTTGATCCATCAAAAGTATTGCTCCTGCCTCTGCACATTAAACTTGGACTTATGAAACAATTCGTCAAAGTTTTGAATAAAGAAGGAACCTGTTTTCAGTACTTGACAAATGAATTTCCTCGATTAAGTGATGCTAAATTGAAAGAAGGAGTATTTGATGGACCTCAGATCCGTGAAATGTTTTACGACGAAAATTTCATCAAGACAATGACAGGCTTAGAAAAAGCTGCTTGGCTCAGTTTTCGAGATGTCGCTCAAAACTTCTTAGGAAATTACAGAAGTAATGACTACAAAGCAATCGTAGCAAATATGGTGAGGAAATATCGACGCTTGGGATGTCTGATGAATCTCAAACTTCATTTCATGGACTCTCATATTAGCTATTTCCCTGAGAACTTAGGCGATTACAGCGAAGAGCAAGGGGAGCGTTTCCATCAAGACCTAAAAGACGCTGAACTTCGATGGAAAGGAAAATGGGACGTGAATATGTTGGCTGACTACTGCTGGCTGCTAAAGAGAGATCAAGTACCTGGCGATGAAGATGGTGATAGTTTGAAGAGAACTAGAAATCCACTGCATAGATCCTTTGACAATAAAAGAGAACGTTATAGGCTAAAGAAAGAATAAACGCTATTCCAAAATGCCATACCGTAACTCTCGTTTAGTCCTGATTCGTTGGGTTAAAGGAGATTCAGATTCGAATTCACCTACCCTTAAAACATGTAAAAGTCAAATTTTGGAACAGTGACACATTTTTCTTCAGATCTAACTTTGATAAGACCTTGATCTGACCTTGACCTTGGCGCACTGGGGTCAAATGGGCCTCGGATTCAGACTTAGTGACCCCCACAACATATTAGTATGGTAGTCTAGTCCAATGTAGCCCATTTATCATTTACCCATATAAATCATCTATATATTTAAATGAAATGACCTTAACATGACCTTAGAGGTCGTCATACAAATATAAATCATACATATCTGGACGTAAAATCTTCCGTTCTTTCATAATCTGCAGTCAGAAATTTGTTTTTAGTGGAATGAACGAAATTGACCTTGAAATGACCTTGACCTTGACTCTCTGAGTTCAAATGGATCCCGGATTCGGATTCAGCGACTCAAAAAACATAAATTATAGTAGTTATCTTCACACAAAATACTTTTCTGTCCATTTGACCTTCAAATGCCCTTGACCCAGATGTGCTGGGGTCAAACGGACCACGGATTCGTGCTCAGCGGGTCAAAATACATGGGAATATATGTGTCGCATCTGTAGAACAGAAAAGTGGTTTTTTTTGTGTGCCGGTGTTATCA
>CAKNXH010062796.1:113133-136057 GCA_932178445.1 Andricus quercusramuli
TTCACCTTGATCGCAAGTACTTATTGTATCATATAAAGTGTCGCAGAAGGTGTCTTCGACTTTTTTCAGATCCGTATCAACTGGGGCGTAGCACGCTATAATGAATAATCTACTGATTCCTATCCTCATTCTAGCCCACAACAATCTGGAAGATACAAAATCATGATCTTTAAGATACTGTCTTTCTTTTTCATTCATAATTAATCCAACCCCTTGACTACCATGTGAATCACTACCTATACTCCTGGCCAGATTTCAAAACCGCCTTTCAACACCCCATTTTCTATGTCTACACATTCGCAACCTTTTTTCTTCGTCTCAGGTACACATAAAATATCTAGTTTCCTTACGTGCATATTTTCTCGTAGTTTTCTTACCTTGAGATAATTCACTCCTCTAGCATGGAAAAATCTACTATTTTGTTAAAAAGTTGTCTTTTCTTTTATGAATTCAACTGTTTCGGATTTCGAAGTAAAATCTGATATAACTGAAATATCAACTTCACTGAAACCTAGATTTTCGTAAGCTGGATTTGTGTGTTCCTAGAAGTTCATTCAAGCGTGACAAGCAACTCGAGGGCCGCGCTCTCAGCGCGTTAGTTCCATCAGGTTGCAACATGGCTCCAAATTAACAGAAATGATTCATGCTGCTCTGCCTGTTCACGTTCGGAGTCCTTGGACTCGTGTGGAAGACCACTGCTGGCCGTGCCCTGAACCGTGCACAAATCCAGGTTCCAGTGTATAACATTTTTCGGTCAGAATTAGTTTTTTTTTTTTGTTGAAAATTCAACTACTTGCTTAAAAGCTGAACTACTTTGTTAAAAATTTATTTTTTCGTGGGTGGGAGTTCGTCACTTCAGTTTCAAATTAATTTCTTTGGTTGAAAATTTGTCTTTTGTGGTGGACAATTCAATTATTTGCTTAAAAATGTATCTATTCTGTTGAAAATGCAATACATATTTTTGATAAAATATTTGGTATTCCAAGAATATCACACACACATTTTTTTATGGAAGCGTTTTCGAGATATCAATGTTCGAAATTTTGATTCTTCAATTTTCAGAGTTGTTTTGACCTTTTGAGTACACCTCGAGTTCTAATTGACCGATTTCCGTAAACGAGCATTCAAATGGAAGACAACTGAATCCTGTGCAACTTTCTTTTCTGAAATTTTCAGATTGGCCTAGTAGTTCAGATGCATATCATCCTGGAAAGAATAGAAATCGCAAATATTAACCAACATATTAAAATCACTAGCATCTGAACTACTGGGCCCATCTAAAATCTTTAGAATATAAAGTTGTAGAGGATTCAGTTGCCTTCAATTTGAGTGCTCTTTTAGGGAAATCGGTCAATGAGAACTTGAGATATACTCAAAAACGTCGGAACAACTCTGAAAATTTAAAAAAAAAATTTTGAATATTGATATGTCGAAAACGCTTCCATAAAAAAATGTTAAGTGCGATTTTCGTGTTAAGTGGGCCGAAATACATGGGAAAATCATAGTAAGATATGATGGGCAAAATGGCTGTACACTAGTGTTATATTAAAATATAATAATATTTGAAAAAATTAAATATTTTAAATTGGTATTATGAAAATGAATCTCTCACAAAGCACCTTGTTTTCTATTGTCTTGAATTTCTGTGCTTATGATTTGAAAAAAAGTATCGAAACCTCGTAAAGAAGGGAGAAAAGGATTATGTGAAAAAGGGGACGGACTTTGATCACTGGAATCGAATTCCACCTCTTAGTTTTATATAGTTAAGATTGATAATTATTTAAAAGTTAGATCTCTTTATCTATTGGATTTAATGTGGAATTAAATTCGATTTTCGCTTTGTTCTCTTACTTTTAATCTCAGTTAAGTACTTTTTCGGGAACTAGTTTTTACCTTGCGAGATGAAAGTTTCATATGTACAAGAGGTGAATCCAATATGACGAGTGTGTGAGAATATTATTATGCATGAAATGACAAAACCTAAGGGTCAAAGCATGACTAGGAAAGGGTCTTTAAACGTTTTTTTTTTACGAAACTAAATAACGGATATATAGGACATGGCGTTTGACTCGATCTGGCATTCTGCCATTTCCGTTGTAGAGCACGACCGCAGAATGTGGACGGGAATTCAAATATTTCCACGTACTCTCACGGTGATGACTCATCCGAGTGCAACTATGGTTTTGCTAAATGGCCTGCTGCACTTTTCAAATGCATAGAGGCATATGAACTAATAATAGATTGTGAAAAAAAATTTCAAAATCACATATTTCAAAAACAGAATACCCGATAAAACGTTCTGATACTCTGCTTTACATTTGAATAAGCAAATATTAATAACAGGGCACACTATGCTGGTCCGAAAATTCGATTTTCGATTTTTAGTGATCAATTTCCCCTATTTTTTTGTTTTCCGGAAAAACAAAATCCATTTTTTTGCACCGGTAACCCGTGTCCCCGGCTCTTGAAATTAACATGGGGGTTTAAATGAGAGAATCTCGGTTTCCGAAAAACAAAAATGGAAAAAAGAAGTACTTATTGTTATAAACTTTTTGTGAATTAAAATATAGTCACCTCTTGAAGAATGTTCGATGAATAATTTCGACCCCCAATCCCCCTTTATTTTGCCCGGAAAATGTCCCAAAAATGCAAAACAGCAGTGTTCTATCAAAATCATGCTAAAGACTTATTTTTTGTATTTTTCACATGAACTATTTTTAATCTAGAAGTGAAGGATTGCCAAGTATTTTTTAAATATTTGTTAATAAATTCTTTCAAGAATTTTCATTCGTATGAAAAATTTTCTCTCCTTAAATCGTAAAAAGTTATTATTTTATGGAATTAATGACACATTCAACAAATGTTGAAAGTTATACATTTTTATGGTTATTTTGTAATTATTTAAACAATTTTCATTTGTTGAAACATTTTTTTCATGTGTAAAGCGTGAAAAGTTATTATTTTCTGAAATTAATGACGCAATTTACGAATCTTAAGAGTATTTTTTTTTATAAAGATTTTTCGCTAATATCTAAATAATTAATAATCACTTACTTGCGCCTTTTCAAAGGGAAGGTGGAGAAAACTCTATAGTTATAGTTTTTTAACTATAACTATAGTTTTTTCGAATCTCATGCACTATGTCGTTTATTATTCAGTATTTCAGGAGTTTGTGGATAAAAAAAAACAATCGACTGTTTGGTGCCCGCGTGGATCTTAATGCATTTTCATAAATATAATAAATTCATAAATATAAAATTTTGAAAATTCGATATCTCGGCGAAAAAAAATATTTGAGCAAACTCAACGACATTCGAAAGAGGAAGACTTGTACTTTAAGATGCTGTGTATAGTTTTTTCAGCAAAAAATGGCGATGCTGAATAACCTTAAATAGCTCAAAAACAGTGTTTTCTGCACTTTTAGGTTTGGATATCTCAAAAACCTGACGCGCTAGAGCAATAATTCTGAGGCCGGATTCGTTTTCAGTGCGAAAGTTACTTCAGAAATAACTATTAATTATCAAGGGGCAAAAAATTTTCAAAACCTTGCAGGGTAGTGTAATTAATGTGTACGATGTTTTAATACAAACTCTTCAAAAATGTTAAAATCGCGGATTGGTTAGTAAAATGACTTATTTGTTAATTAAATTCATTAAAATCAATAACAAATGTTTTCGTCTGACCAATTCTTCTGATAAATAAAGTCCTCTATTGTGAATTTGTTTGTAAAACTATTTATAAAGTAAAAAATGATTCTTTGCTGATAAATTAACATGAGGGAAGGATTTTTTCAAGTAACTTAAAATTTACTCCGTTGGAAGAAAGGAAATCTGCGGGTAGAAAATTGAGGAAAATCTGTATTTGTTTATCAAATTTATTCAAATATGTAACAATTGTTATCAGGTATTAAAACATCGTACATATCAATTATTGTCGATAATTTTGTAATCAATTCTAAAAAATTTACAAAATCGGCTCTTATAAACCTCTGAAATTTTTTTGACTTATATTTTAATAAAAAACTCTTAAATCGCGTGAAAATGCTAATTTGTCAAGAGAAATCTAGAAAAACGTAGAATTACTGCATAATTTTTTAAAGATTTTTTTTTAGTTTTTTACAATAAAGCGCAAGAAGGAATTTAAATTGGGTATTGATGCTTAACCCTCAAAAGCCTACACTTCCGAAATTTTCCGCCCAGCCTACACTGGGTCGTTTGTGCCCTGGCAAAGTTTAGAGTCCAGTATTCTGGATCAAATTAAAGAATCGGGATAATTTTTTTTCTTAATCTTAAAATATGATGAATTCAACACATACTATAATATTTTTACAAAACTAAAACAACTTTTTAGTAAAAACGTTTTTTCAAATTTTTTTTGTATAATAGCTTAAACAATTAACAAACTATGTTTCACGGTAATAATTGTGGAGTGCGCGAGTTGCAATTTGAGAGCTTGACAGCAGTTTTTCGTTTTATTTAAAAAAACATATTTTTCCGGTTTAACGAAAATTGCCATATTTTGACATTTGTAATATGAATGGTTTCCCGTGTATTATTATTTTCATCTAAATGTCTGTGTACAGGGTACTTGGTAATGATATGAATCACCCATTTATTTTCGAATTCACACACTTTAGGGGTCGTGCATAAATTACGTAACACTTTTTTGTGGAGGGGGGGGGGGGTCCAGCTTAGTGTTACATAATGGTGAAAAACTACAGGGAAAAGTCGGAAAAAGCGTTACATGGGGGGGGGGCAAAATTGTCGGAAAATTGCGTTACGTAATTTATACATGACCCCTTATTTATAGAAAAGCTTAAGATTAGCCAGTTTTGGATTTAGTTCTGAAGCCAATTTTCAAACGTTGAGCCTAACCTGGGTTATTTATACCCGAAGAAAAACTTTCGATGCGTACCCTTTTATTGTTAAGGCCCGACTGGCACTATTCGAACGATGAACTAGTAGTATGCCCCCCACTATTTTTTACGAACACTCATTGGGACTCTTCGTTGCCACATTCTAAAGATACAGCGAGCCGAAAATATCGTCCGGGTAAAAAACACCCAGTGTAGGCTGAGAGGGTTAAGATATATAATCTCCATCTGACCCTCTTTCATGCTGTAAGGTACAAACATTTCATTTTTACAACATTTAATATACAAGCAACTATTTATCATCCCTTCACATGCGAGCGACTTTACCCCACACGCAGAAAAAAGAACCCTACATTTTACTGAAAACCAAGTTAAATCTACTGATCTTCCAAGTACGTATATGGACAACACGGCAGTTCAGTAAATTTTACAACCATAGACAACTGAATATGACTATCATTGATGGTAACCAGTACCGATTCTTAAGTGCTGTTGACCTGCGGATCAGTAGATTTTACCTATCCAGTCGCTATTCTGCACTATTCCTGGATGCTGCAATTTTTTTACGAATTACGAATTATCATGTCACTTTGACGGATAATATAAACAGATCTAATTTATGTCAAGGGTACATACTATTATAGTTTGTACGGCTCTATGAATTGTAAAAAGTATTGCTAAAACATAATTAATAAATAAACAAACGGTTGATTCTGAGATATATTTTCGGATATACTTATAATTAATCGGTACTTGTAAGTTACAACGCTTATAAGACAATTAAAATTTCGCACGCAGCGGGGGGGGATTTGAACGCATAAACCTAAGCACGCAAGTCGATTACCTTAACCACTATACTATTACACGAGTTGAGATCTGTGAAATAATTCCGAAATGCCTTTGTAACTAAGGTGGCGACCTCGGTAACGACTTTTGAATACGCGTTCATGCCATCGCGGCACACGACAAAAGTTCTCGCATTTACCTCATATATCCATGCAAGTCAGCTGGAACAGTCGCGGAACGCAAAAACGTCTTGCTCCAATAAACTCTCAAGTGTACGCGACCTGTGAATAAGATTTGCCATCCAAAGCTGTATTATTTATTATAAAACCCCTTCATTGCTGAGTGAGAATATGGAGTAATGTGACGATTATCACAGAAATGTGAAAAATAAATGTTTTTTAGGTGATGCAATCCATCCATTGCCGATGGCGTCATGAATTCATCCAGTGGTCCGCGCGGGTAGGTTGCGTTATAACGACTTTGAGGGCGAGCTAAACAAGCTATTCGGATCGGTAGCATGTACCGATCCTTCTGTAATGTTCACTGCACTACTATTGTAATCTCGGTTCAGTGGATTTGACATATCTTACCGTATTTCATACCAGGGAATAGAGGTATATTTTACTAAAGGATTGCCGTTAAATTCACCCTAATTTTCAGTGTGACATTTACGAAATGCTAAGTGCTTTTGACATTTTCACCCCTTCATTAAGAGCAGTTTTGACTGTTACGGTTACAAGAATCACTTTACACTTCTTGATTAGTAAATATTACATTTCTTTTTTTTGCGTGCACATATATTCTTTGAAGTTCAAATTGATTGTTCTTAATTGATAAAATTGCCCAACATTTTATTTATTCAGTAATATTTTTATTATTTTAGTAATAAATAAGTAAAAAACCTTCAAGTACCAATTTTAAGGAATATTTACCATAATTTTGCATTTCTGGCCACCATATGAATTTTTCAGTTTTTACACCGAGAAGGCCTGTAAGTTTTTGTTTGAATTAAACCTTGAATTTTGTCCAGCTTTTATGTGTTTCTGGTCCAAGGTGCACAGGTGAAAAATCGCGTGAAGATTTTGCGTAGAAATTCACGAGGATTTTCCTACCTGGGCTTTTGTACAGGTATAACATTAAAGTGAAGAGTAATATTAAAATTATTTGGAAAAAACTATATGATATGATTGGGATTTCAAAAGTTACATAATACTGTACTTTTGAATGACTAATTTGAATTAATTTGAACTTTTTTTATTTTCAGATAATGACGCAATCATCGATTTGGCTAAGTTTCTTATTTTTTCTATCAATGGTGACTTTGGGATGGACATTTCACTGTCAGAGCATACCTCTAAGTGGAATGGAGGGACCGCGTACTCCTTTAGAGGAGGAGTTCCGAATCGTCATGAGTAATATAAATCGAACGGATACCTTCACAAAATACATGCCAAACACAAAATATATGTGTAAGTTTGGAGATTTTTCAATTTATTATGATATATAAAAACATATTCTTCTTATCGATACTAATGTTCTAGGGGTTGTCCATTACCAATTTGAGGGCTGAAGGGGTTCAAGCTGAAAACTATTCCATTTTGGCTTGAAAATTAATATCTTCAATTGAAAATTGATCTATTCTAATTAAAAATTCAACTCTTTCGTTAAATGTGAAACTCTTTTATTGAAAATTATTTTTTGTAAGATTCACCATTTTAGTTGAAGATTTATTTCTTTGGTTAAACCATTTTTTTCGTTCAGAATTAATTATTTCAACTGAAAATGTAGGTACTATTTTTTCGGTTGAAAATTGATATTTTTAATTGAAAATTGATCTTTTATAATTGAAAATTTTTTGCTGCTATTTTTTTTGTAGAAAATTAATATTCTTGGTTGGAAATTCATCCTTTTCGGTCATAGTGAACTGCTTTGTACATTTTTGTTAAGATTCATCATTTAAGTTGAAAATTGAACTATTTCTTGGTGAATTAACTTTTTTGTTGAAAGTTCATTTTTGAGAGTAAACGATTCAACTGATTTGTATAAAATTCGTCTCTTTGTCTTGAAAACTGAACAATTTGGTAGAAAATGAAACTATTTGATCGAAAAATAATTAATAACTATTAATAACTAATAAATAATGTTCAAAATTCATATTTTTGTTTGAAAATTGTACTACTCTCATCAAAAATGATTTTTTTTAAATATTAACACCTTTGGTTGAAAATTGATCCACTTTGCTGAAAATTCCTTTTTTTTCTTGGTTAAAAATTTGACTGTTTCATTTTTGGTTGAAAAATTATCCCATATAAGTTGAAAATTTAACTATTTGGTAGAATATTAATGTATTTTGTTGATAATTTATCTTTTTTATGCAGAAAATGTATCATTTTGATTAAAAATTCATCTTTATAGAGTCAAAATTCAGCTATTTGTTTCAAAATTATATTTATTGGGTTGAAAATTCAACTGTCTTGTCAAAAATTCGTCCTTTTGACTCAAAAATTCAATTATTTAGATGAAAATTCAACTGTTTTTGGTTGAATTAAAACCTTTTTTGTTTGAAAATTCGATTATCTGGTTGAGAATGCACCTTTCTACATTGAAAATTCTACTATTATGAGAAATCTGCCTTTGTGACCTTAGAAAGGTCAAATATCAAGGTGAAGTGTCTAAAAAGGTCATATGCACTTTTTTTAAATTAATTGGTTTTCTGAGAATAGCAAACGTTCTAGATGCTTTTAACAAGTCGATAGAATGTAAGAGTGTGAACCACCTTCACCATCTTGACCTGCAGGTAAATTGTCAAGGTCATTTAAAGGTTAATATTCAAGGAAAGTCTTTTGAAGAGAAGTCAAATGAAGGGCAACTGTTTAAAAAGCTCTTAGAACATTACTTTTAGCTTTTCCCGATAACAACGACGCACAGTGGGCTAAAGTGAAAAAGTTCGTGACAAAATCGTAGAAATTTTGATAGGAATGAGCTAGGGGGATGAATTTTTTCTGGAATTACAGATAAATAACTATAGAATAAAGGAAAAATACGGAAAAGCTGACAGAATATATTTTTGACCTTGAAAATGTAGGTTAAGTTTGAGATTTTTTGCCAAAAAGTTGTGTTATTTGATACCATGGGCGTCCAGACATTATACTGAACATGCTACATATATATTTTTTATAGATTTTGTCATGCCGAATCCGAATTTGGGCTTTACATCATCCTAGGACTTTCTGTTCGCGAGAAAAATGCGATTGAATGATCTATTTTAAACCTCTGTGGCATGAATGACTTCCACTAATGTAAATTCAACTATTTGTCGTATTAAAGAGGTTTTCGGGTCGCTGATTTCGAATATGAAGTCAAAATGTCAAAATTAAAAATGGCGGATCCAATATGGCGGACCAAAATTGTAAGACGAGCTGATATGACCAAAAATTACTGTACGGAGGGTTTTTGGGTCGCTCATTTCGAATCTCAAGTCAAAATATCAACATTCAAAAAGGAGGATCCAATATGACGGAATGTCTGTGTAATAAGATAACCAATTTTATTAAGGATCGCTACTTGGGGTTTTTTAAGTCGTCCATTTCGAAGCTAAAGTAAAAATTGAAAAATTTTAATTGTCTGATGCAATATGGATGAGCAAATTTGTAAAAATGAAACAGATTTAATCGAAAGTGCTACTCAGGGGGTTTTGAGGATGTTGAGTTCAAATCTAAAGTTTAAATCAAGCATTCAAAATTTGATGTGAATTTTTGTGGTTTGATGAGCTATCAAAACGCAATGCCATTATCAAATTTGAATGCCGTAAATACTATTGTTCAGAATTTAAAGGCACGCTGCCACAAAATCGCTCAGAATATTTACTCGACATTTCTTCTAAAAGGACAAAAAAATATATTCAGAAAACTTTAGGTCTTTCAATATGCATCTGTTGTCATGGAGGAACCAAAGAAATAATTGCACCCAAAACAATATAACCTTTATTCTTTACTGTAATTGACACTCTTACTTTCATTACTCTAAAATGAGTTCAAGGCGTAATAAAAGTTTAAATGAAGGGAGCAACAAGCGTGGTCGCCCACCAAAAAGAAATTAAAAAAAAGTGTAAATACTGGTAGAAAAGGTGTGCCTATCGCAGAAGCCTCAAGAAGATCAATAATTCGACGAGCAAATGAGTTACTGTCATCTGATAATTACAACTTATCCACAACTGAACTAGCTGCCAAAATTGGCAAAAAATGCTCTGCTTCTACGACTGATACAGATAAGTACGTGAACTCAATTGAAATGAATGGTCATGTTAGACATTCTAAAGAATCTGCCTTAGCGTTCTATTTAGAATATGATTATTCAAAAGCCAGATATAAAGCATTAGTAAACGACACTTGAGCTCGAAACAGTCCTATTTACCCAGCATACGATTACGTACATGAGGCAATGCTTGAATGCCAGCCACAAAATTACAAAATATCAGAAACTGAAGTTTCTGTCCCTTTACAAGAAATTGTGAAAAAATCTGCTGAGCGATTGTGTGATAGTGTGGCTTCAGATTGGGACGAATACAATTTGCGTCATTTAGAACTAATGGTGATACTGGGTTTCGACAGCTCAGCAGGCCACATAAATCGACATCAAAAGAATGAGAATTCCGAAAACGAAAACTCTAACCCTCTCCAACCTCTGTTCGTTAGTAGTATGATAATAATGAAACTACGAAGCTTGAATGATAAATGTTCTTGGGCGAATCCGACACCACAGAGCGTTCGTTTTTGTCGACCTCTGAGAATAGCGTTGGAAAAAGAGGACAATGAAGCGACTATTAAAGAATATAACCGTTTGAACAAAGAAATATTACATCTTTTACCACATAAATTTAAATTTCTAATGGAAAAGTTGTGAAAGTAAAATTTAATGTGTCTCAGACTTTGTTCGATGGAAAGTGCGCTAATACGATTTTGGGTAACCAAGCTAGTAGAAGGTGTTCCATGTATCTCCGAACTGCACACGTTTTCAGTAATTTAGAAGATACTTTTGATCCTGAAGAATCATCGCTGAAGGTTGGTATCGTATCGCATCGAAATTCAATTGTGGGACGTGCGAAAAGATGTAAAATGTGAGTTAACAATTTACTATTTTCAGCAACAATTTTTTAAGCATCTTGCATTTTTGTCAAATGATATACATTTGTATTTTCCAGTACAATTCCAACGGCGAAAAATTATTGTACAGAAGAATCTCTATGAAAACCTAGGGGTTCGAGTGGATCAAGTATTACAGGGACATGGAACTACAAACACTGGCAGTGTTGCAAGACGATGTTTTCAAAATCCAGATGTATTTGCTAAAGCTCTAGAAATTGACGCTACATTAGTCAATAATATTGCTACAATATTGTCGGCTATTAAATGCAAAAAACTCCTAAAATTAGAAAAGCTTGAGGAATTTTTCTGGGAAACATATTGTTTACATTATCAATTGTATTCTTGGGCCCGAATGCGTCCCACGTTGCATAAGCTGCTTAAACATGGATGTGAGATTGCAAGGCAATTTCCTCTTCCCATTGTCTATTATTCAGAGGATGCAAACAAATCTTGGCACAAACTCTACAGAAGAAATATGACGTGCCATTCACGACAGAATAGTAGACCAAATCGAATAGTGGATGTATTTGATCGAGCAATCTACCTTACAGATCCTAAGGTCTCATTAATACTCATACAAAACCGCTTGAAATTCTGTAGTTACTTATTCCTAATTCAATTTCGAATATTTTTTTAGCGAAACTGATGATGAAAGAAACTATAGTAACAGCGAAAGCGATGCATCAATTCACTAAGTAAAAGTCACACTTTATCAAGAACAAGATGGAACTGAAAGGATTATTTTTTTTGAAAGTGAAGGAAAGATAGTTAAAGAGCATTGCGAAAAATTTTGTAAGCAAAATAAGGTTTTCAATGTAATACTAACATAAAATAAACAGTAATTATAATAGGTTGAAATATAATATTCACTGTTTTTTATGCTCAAATTTAGACTTCAGGTTTGAACTCAGAGACCTAAAAAAACCTCCAGGTCATATTTTTCAATCAAATCTGTTTTATTTCTACAAGCTTGGTCCGCCATATTGGATCCGCCATTTAAAATTTTTGAATTTTGATTCTAGATTTGAAGTCGCCTGCATGAAACTCAAACGATTAGCGATTTTTAATGAAATCGGTTATGTTAATGCACTGAAATTCCGCCATATTGGATCCTCGTTTTTGAATGTAGACATTTTGACTTGAGATTCGAAATCAGCGACCCGAAAACCCCCCGTACAGTCATTTTTTGTCATATAAGCTCGGTCTTGCAATTTTGGTCCGCCATATTGGATCGGACATTTTGAATTTTGACATTTTTACTTTAGATTCGAAATCAGCGACCCGAAAATCCCCCAGTAAAGTAATTTTCAGTCATATCAGCTTGGTCATACGATTTTAGTCCCCCATATTGGATCCGACGTTTTGAATTTCGACATTTTGACTTCAGATTCGAAATCAGCGACCCGAAAACCTCCAGTATAGTAATTTTCAGTCATATCAGCTCGGTATTACGACTTTCGTCCGCCATATTGGATCCGCCAGTTTGAATTTTCACTTCATATTGGAAATCAGCGACCCGAAAACCTCTTTAATACGACAAATAGTCGAATTTACATTAGTGGAAGTAATTTATGCCACAGAGGTTTAATGTTTAATGTCTGGGCGCCCATGGTATCAAATAACACAACTTTTTGGCAAAAAATGTCAAACTTAACCTACATTTTCAAGGTCAAAAATATATGCTGTCAGCTTTTCCGTATTTCCTTTATTCTATAATTATTTATATGTAATGCCAACAAAAATTCATCCCCCTAGCTCATTCCTATCAAAAGTTCTACGATTTTGTCACGAACTTTTTCACTTTAGCCCACTGTGCGACGTGGACGTAGTAAGTTCTGTTTCCTTTGGGGTGCTTATTTACCGTGAGTCCCCTTGCCTCTCACTATGACTGTTATTGTTTCCATTACCCATGGAGTAACTGTTCGAAATTTTCTCCGTTGGCTTCAAGACATAAACGTAAACGTCTTTCAAAATTGCCCACAGTTTTAAGCAAAGTTTCTCTTGGAATGGCCGCACAAGCTGTTCGAATTCGTTCTATCAGATCTTCTCTCTTCGTAACCCGTTGAGCAAAAACAACATTTTTAAGATATCCCCACAAAAAAAATCAAGTAATGTAAGGTCTGGTGAGCAAGGGGGCCATTCAACTGGACTTCTCCGTCCGATCCACTTATCATTGTAATTGTTATTCAAAAACTCACGAACGATGCGTGCGAAATGTGGCGGAGCACTATGTTGTTGAAGCCACATTCTTATCCTTGTTGCTAAGTCAACGTTCTTTAGTAGTCCAGGTAAGTAATCTCTTAGCAACTCTAAGTGGGTATGTCTGTCAATGTTTGCGTCAAAAAAGTAGGGTTTAATTAAATAGCCATTTATTATTCCGCACCATGCCATAAGACTCCGTCGACGTTGATGATCCATAGGCCTGTACCAATAGGGATTTTTTCTGACCAATAATGACGATTATGTCTATTGAGCTGTACTTCGCTGTAGAATTTAGCTTCATCAGAGAAAAGTACGTATTGAAAGAAACGAGGATCATTTTGTATCATTTGCAAAGCTCATTGGCAAAAATTAACACGGGCTAAAATATGATTTGGCCTTAAAGCCTGCGTTAGAGTAATATGATAGGGGTGGTAATTTACAACTCTAAGATTTCTTGAAGCTGTATTTCTTGGTATACCTATTTCTCTTTCAATCTGGCGAGTACTAATTTGTGGATCAAGATGAACAGATGCTAGAATAGTTAAAACTCGTGCATCATTTTCGTCGTATTCATGATATCGGCGTTGACGAACAAGATGTCCATTACGAGCTCTTTGAGTTAAATTTCTTATTGTCGAATCAGTAGGATGTCTTCTGCCTGGATACCGTTCAGCATAATGTCGAGATGGAGCGGTGTTATTATTATGACATTCCCCTAAAAGTAATATTATGTCAACAATTTCTGCAGGTGGATAATCAGCCATACTGCAAAATTTGTTTGCAAACTAGCATAAAAACATTAACTAGTAAATTAAGCTTCAATAATAAAAGCAAGTTTAAATAATGAACATACGATTACAAAAAAAAACGCACGAAAATTGAGAAACGCTGTAACTGTTCTGAGAACTATGCCAAAGCTTTTATTGATATTCTGTAAGAAAAGTAAATAATCCTACAAAAGTTCGATTATCGAAAGAAGATAACACAACACGCGACCAGTCCTTTCAACCGAAAAACAAAGCGCAGAATGAAGTGAGCGTCGTCGCTAAAACAGTTGAAATGCCAAAACAAATGAATGCTTACACGTACTATGAAGAAACATACGAAAATCGAGAAACGTCGAGATGGTGAAGGTGGTTCACACTTTCACATTCGATCGACTTGTTAAAAACATCTTGAACGTTTGCTATTCTTAGAAAACGAATTAATTTAAAAAATAGTATATGACCGATTTTAGACACTTTACCTTGATAGTTGACCTTTCTAAGGTCACAAAAGCAAATTTCTCATGAGACATTTTTGACGTAAAATTTTCTGCTCTTTTCAAATCCGGAGTCAAAAATAGGGGTTTCCATTTGAAAAAATCATCTTGACCCTCAAAAGACCTTGAAAATTGACCTCTAGGTCAAAATTAATAGTACCCTTAAATGGTCCTCTATGTACTGTACATTTTCTGTCTGCATCATTTTTTTATAGATGGAGTATAGTATTATAAAACAAATGAAAAATATCAGTGTTTTGTCTACTATATGTAAACTATATGTAACTTTTTCACTGAGTGAAAGACCTACAAACAAAATAATGGAAATTGAAAAAAACGAATTTTCAGAAAAATGACACAAGATACGAATAAAATAAATAGACAAAAGTTGTTCACCCAAAAAAGATCTGCAAATTTGTCGATAATTATTTTTTGAAAGAACGCTTATGTTTTGTTTTAATCGTAAAAAAAAACACTGAAAATTAAAAATAGTATTTTACACTACAAGGGCTGTTCAACCTTCTGCCCATGTGGTGTATACTATTTTTCTTTATAGCCAGTCGAAATTATGTTTACTAATTACATGTTTAATTATTATAAACAATACAACCACGTTCCAGTGAACAGCCCGTTACGATGCATGTTTTTGATGCATCAAATACATATGAAAAGCCACATAAAAACACTGATAAATTCCAAGCAAGCAGCTTTGAGGTCATACGTAAAAACAAGAGTGACAGCAGTTAGCAACTCTACTGGCTGGCGGCAGCAGCCCCAGCAGCAGCCTCATGTATCAGTGTGAGTGATGCCAATGTGGGCGCGTTAGTTTAGTTGGCCGCAGTTGGCGTGAAATTCAAAATGCGTATTAAAAACAATTCATTCGATTTAAATCAATAATGATCATGAAATCTACAAGAATGTATAAAAATTGTATTTATTTAAATTTCGTCTGTGAAATCTAAGTTAGTTTTTGGAATTCAATAAAAATAAACTATTACTTAGAAAATATATGTGTTATAAATTTTGTTCTCAACTTTAATCAGAAGTTATACATTTTATATGTATTATTGTACATTTTATAATAACTATTTATTTAAATAAAAAGAATAATAATTAATACCCATTTTAAACTACGCGCCAACTGTGGCCAATCAGCGTTCGACCCTAACGCAAGCGCAGTAGTTCAAGGCGCCCGCATTGGCATCACTGATCAGTGTGCTCTAGCCACCTGGGTGGCTCAAAAATGCATGGCAACATTTTTTTCATGCTAGAGGGCAACAATCCCCCCCATTTTGTTCCAAATCCGAAAAAACAAAATCCCTAATTTTTGTTTCTTCCTTTTTTTTTATTTTAACTGGTGCCGGTTTTGACTTCAAGTTTCCCATGTAAAATGCATGGGGAAAAACACTTTTTTCAGTTTTTGAAATAATTTTTCAGGGTTTGGAAAAATGTGATGGGAAAGTATGGAAGCTTGTAGAGAATTATTCAATGAAGTTTAAATAATTGAAAATTATTAATCAATGTTAATAAATATTCCACTAGGCCAATATAAATAATTTTAGGTAAATAAAGATGAGAGAACAGTGCTCAAAGGATCGTTTTTATGAAGAATCGATATTTGTGGGTTTAAGGGTAGTTGTCAGGGACTCGTAGGAGTGTGTTAGGGGTGTCAAACCCATATGTCCGATACATAAAATTCTTCGTTGGATAATTCTCTATAAGCCTCCATACTTTCCCGTAACATTTTTTTAAACCCTAAAAATTATTTCAAAAACTGAAAACAGTGATTTTTCCCTGTGCATTCCACATGGAAAACTTCAAGTCAAAACCGGCAGCTGTTAAAATCGAAAAAACAAAAATTATGGATTTTCTTTTTCCGGATTTGGAACAGAATGGGGAGGATCGTTGCCCTCTAGGAAAAAAAGTTTTTTTGAGCCACCCTAGTGTGCACATGATAAAACGTTTTGCTTCCGCTGTTGTAGAGGGCGTGCGTGTAATCTTACCAATGCACAAATTTTAGACTTTCTGCTTTAAAATTGATGCCAAAAGTACATACTTTCGACCGAGGTATGAAGAAAAATTAATTTTTTGGAAAAACGACACAAGATACAATAGAATGTTATATTTACAAAAATTTTCGCCTAAGTTCAATCTATCAATTTGCTTTGAACCACTTCACGCTAGCACGCGTATTTTTTGTTTGAATCGTAAAAAAAAAACATTGAAAATAAACAAAATTAAACTTATGGAAGAAGAAGGCAAGACGCACTAAAATGTTAAATAATAAAATTGTTCTTTATAGGGTGTAGGCCGAGGGGTACACAACTTCGAATTTTGGTGTACACCGATTGCATGATTGCAAGCGATTGCAAGTTATTGCCAGTGATTTCAAGTGATTGTGAGTGATTGCAAGTGATTGCAAGTGTTTGCAAGTGATTGCAAGTGTTTGCAAGTGGCTGCACGTGAATGCAGTGAATTCAGGTGATTGTCATTGAATGCAAGTGAATGCAGTGATTTCCAGTGATTGCAGAGTCAATTTTGAGTGACTGCAGTGATTTAGTGGTGAAATCCATGTGATTGCAGTTATTTCGCGGTAAATTCCGAGTGATTGCAGTGATTTAACGGTGAATCCCGAGTGATTACAGTCATTGCACGGTGAATTGTGAGTGATTGCAATTATTTCTTGGTGAATTATGAGGCGAACGAAGAGTAATTTCAATTTAATTCTCAGCTTTTTCAAATGAACATAAGTCAATTTAACATCATTGCATGCAGAAAAGCGATTGTAATCCGTTTTTAAAGTACTGTTAGTAGGGCCGGAATGTTAAAAAACTCGAAAACTTGAGTTGGCTTGAAGCTTGATAACTCGAAATTGCTAAAATTGTACGACGAAAATTGTTGAGATCTACTTTCTAGACGAAATTAGATATAGTTCGACATCAAGTAATCAAAAATGCAAATTTTAAAAAGCATTTTCATCCCCCCCCAACGGTTATGAGTACAACGTTATTGCAATCACTTTGCAATCACTTGAAATCACCGTGAAATCACTTGCAATCACTAAAAACCACCTGCAATCACTTGAAATCACTCACAATCACTCACAATCACTTACAATCACTCTGCATTCATCTTAATCCACCCTGCAATCACGTGAAATCAAGTGCAATCACTCTGCAATCACCCGAATTTACATTGCAATCACGTAAAATCAAATTCAATCACTTTGCAATCACCTGAATCCACCCTGCAATCAAGTGCAATCATTTTGCAATCAAATGCATTTTCTTACAAAAAGGAAGAAATTTACGTTTTAAATTTGTACTTATCAAAATCGATTAAAAGTTTGTATATTATGCATATATTGCGAATTGTCCGAATTTAATGCAAGAAATTGCGAGGAATTAGAAAAATAAAGTATCGCCCCGTGCGATTGTTATTATTGATTGGCGACAATTAGGCATTTCATGTTGTGACGTCAGCTGGCAAGATGTCTGCACGCCGAGGGCCAATCAATAATAACAATTGCACGGGGCCTTTATTCTTCTAATTCCTCGCAATTTCTTGCATTAAATTCGGATAAAACGTAAATTTCTTCCTTTTTGTGAGAAAATGTATTTGATTGCAAAATGATTGCACTTGAATTCAGGGCGAATTCAGGTGATTGCAGAGTGATTGCACTTGATTTCACGTGATTGCAGGGTGAATTCAGATGATTGCAGAGTGATTGTAAGTGATTGCAAGTGATTGTGAGTGATTGCAATAACGTTGTACACCGATTGCAGGAGTTATGTACCCCTCGGTGTAGGCCCTATAGGCGCGCTCAATCTTGCCATGAGAATTTTGAAATAAGAGTTATATATGTATAGCAAATTCCACTCAGGGCCGGTTTAACCCGGGCAGGAAGGGATACATGGCACCCGGACGCCAATCATTGAGGGGCGCCTTAACACCACCAGCAAAATCTCAGAAAATCAGTTGTGTAAAATCTGTTGCATCTCATTTTGAGAAATGGAAATTTTCGTTGTGCATTTATTTGTTTACGAGCCTACTAAAAAAACCGGTAGGATATGGCGTCGGAACCATAATCGGAACCTGCGTCGGATTCTAATAGGATCCTGCTAGGAAAATTTTAAAAAGTTTTCAATACATTTTCCGCAAATTGTCATAATTGAAGAAACCGGCGTAGGATCCGACGCCGTATCCTATTAAGATTTGGCGTCGTATCCTAATAGGATCTGGCGTCGGAACCGTAGTTGGCATCCGTGCCGAATCCGGCTTTGGAAACAGTGCCGGAATATTTGTCGGAATTTGGGACCGGATCCGGCACCGGATCCTAATAGGATCCTACTAGAAAAATTTGTTAATGTTTTTAATAAACTTTCGCAAATTATCATAATGACATTTGTTGTCCGATTTTTGTTGAAATAAATGAAGATAAAGAGTGCGAGATGCGTGAGTGTTTTCTTGGATTTCATCAAGTCACTGATCAACCAGGTGAATGCCCATCCAGCTGGAAATTCCTGTACAGGAACCTCGGTGGAACTTGCACATGTTCCTGTACACGAAACTGCACACGAACCTGTACAGGTAATCTTGACGGTTCCTGTGCAGGAATTTGGCGAAGGAAACTGTACATGATCCAGCAAAGGAACCTGTGCACAAGCTAACCTTTGAATGTTCCTGTACAGGTTCCTTCACGGAGTCAATTGAGGTATGGGTTCATGCACAGGAATTTGTTCAGGATCCTATTACCTGGACCTGCGTAGGAACTAACCCGCGAGGGTTCGCTGGTAGCTTGGTATTGAAGCTGTTGACTTTTTCGGAATTATGCAACAGGTATATAATTTTCTTTCGGCGTCAACTGAAAGATGGTAAATTTTTTGTAAGTATCTATCAAGATTTGCAGTAAAACCGTTATCCCATAAACGTTGGTCAAATCAAACACATACAGTAACACAATTAATTGATCAAATAGGTGAAATTTACGATGGGTTAATAGAAATAAATGACAACTCACGAAGACCGCTCCAATTTTTATGCTCAGTTGTAATTTGGGATAACATCTCATCTAATGTCAACGTAGTAATTCTGATGTCACAACAGTCTAATTTCGATGTAGCAAAATGTAACTTAACAATAAAAGTGTTATTCATCATTTGTTTATTTTATATTTACAATAATAATTATTAATAATATTCATTATCATAAATACAATGATAATTATGATTTTCATAATTTGTTATAAACAATTTTGAATGCTCTATGAACAAGGAAAATATTAGGATGTCTCGAAATAGCCCTGATTCCACTATTGTTCTATTATATTCTGAAAGTTCAAAATAAAATAAAAAAGTTCTGATGTAAACCTATACTGTCTCGATGAGATGGTATAGAAAAACTGAATAAGTTCAGTGGGGTTACAAAATTTTTTGATTTTCTTCTGCCTTTCAGAATAAAAAAAAATACAACAAGTGAAGAAATAGTGCAACCAGTGGATTAATATTAGAGAATATAATCGTTTCGCAAATAATTGTTACGAAAATAAAGGATTCTTACTTAAAATCTCGTCTCAGATTAAAACTTAAATATTTCACCATTACTCTGCCTAATTTGTAGGTCAATTTACATCAAACTTATATTTGTATGAAATGCTTCCGCAATAAAACTTATGAAGCTCTTAAAGTCTCGAGATCCTATAAATGTTTTAGATCCCCAAGCCTCGGGTTTACCTTCCAGAAGTTTGAAATGCAGCGAGAAGTAAGTTTCGATGTTTCGAATAAATTAAATATAAATTATATAATGAATTATAAAATGATCTGTAGAGCGCACATCTTGTATTTTAAGTTTTCATTTAATTTGGAACAAAGAAACCAACAAAGAACTACCCTAACTACTATTTAAAAATCTCTGCCTCGGAATATAAGTTAATTTTCACTATACAATCTGGGTGAAAAAATGCTAGAATTTAAAATCTCTTTCCTCACGTATGCAAATTGTTATACATATAAAAAAGCTGAAAGGGGCGAACATTGTCAGATAAATTATTCCTGCTGACGTAAAGCTTTAGAATGTGCATCAGAAATTGCTTGAGTGACTTCACAAATTCGATGTAAGGCTTAAACGTTCATTCCTGCAGGATGATTGCAAACACTTTCCTACTTCGACTAACTGATATTGGCAGACTAATTGTAAGCACTGGTAAACTCCAAACGACTGAAGGGCTGTCGAACTTCTTGCAAGGAATTTTTTTGCATCCCAGCGAGACAGAAATTAATGAAACTTTAATGAGCTTTTTCATTTCCATCGATCATCAACAACCCATTGAAAACATAATGGATATTCTATTGATTAAAACTATACCAATATTTATATATAATTTGTATAACCCATAGGAATGAAGGAAAACTTAAAGTTGCAATCTTTCTACTGGTTTTTTGAATGCTTTTATTTTTAAAAAGTTTACTTTTGTCACTTAATTTCTGTCAGTTTTATTACAATGGAGCAGTTGGATGCAATAACAGCCTACTCTCATTTTTAGAAGTCACTTGTTTTCAATTTGTTTCTTATGCATCTATGTGCAAAACAACAGAGCCGTAACTACGTGTGGTGCCGCCGGTGCATCCGCACTAGGCGCAGACCACAAATGACACCAATGAATTACCTAAACAATGTAGAAATTTTGAATTGCAAATGAAAATATTACCATTTCAGGCCTCGGATTCATGAAAATATTGACATTTTTTAACACTTTTATTAACGATGCAACTTTTTTACTACTATATTGCAACAAATTATACTCATTCTACTACTTTCGTAAATTGCTTACTGACGTAACTATTTTTTCACTTTGCCTTCATAAATATTTTCAAACTTCTTCGCTAATTGGCTAAAATAACATATCTGCCATCGAAAAAATCGAAATTTCCAAAGTTTTCACTAAAAATTGAACAATAATTAATTTTGCAAGATGATTCTGAAACTGTTCAAAATTAAACAATTTACAGATTTTAACGTTGAAAACTGAACAATTTCCATTGGAAAACCTCAGCGGTTAAACCAATGTAAACGTCCGATTGAAACTTTATAAACTATTTTGAATGTTAAAATAACTTAAAATTAATAGATTCGTAATTAAACGATTTTATTTAATTTTAAATCGTATGCAAATATTGTTTTAATCTATAATATGCCATTTTAACCCAATGAATTCAAAAGTATTCAATTGCAAATAAGAAACAACTTTTCAATATTAAGTACCATTTGGCTGTTCACTTTAAATGAGTAATTATAAATCAAATATTTAAAACCAAACAGTCTGAAACTGAATTATTTGAAATAGAAAGCCTTGAATCGTTAAAGTTTTAAATTGTAACATTGAACGTTACAATTTTAATTTTTGCGACTTGAACATTTTTAACTTGTGAGTGAAAGTGATGAATTATGATATGTGAATAACAATTGAACAATTATTAATTTTAAACAACCTGAAATAAAAATAATTTAAATTCTAATTCAAAAGTTTTCATTATTAATGTTTCTAACCTAAAATTATTAAAATAATATGATTGTGAACATTCACAAATTCATTGATTCATTCTTTAGTTTGAAAGTATTGAAAATGATATCATAAATTTATATTTTTAACCCCAAATTTCTTAAAACTATTCAATTTATAACAATTTATAATGAAAAAATGTGCAGTTTCACGGCTTTTAATTCAAAAAGGTTCAATTGAAAAGTGTTCAAAGCTTTCATTTTCGACACGTAAATTATTTTGCGTTTTAATGCAAAATTTCTGAATCAAAAATGTTTTAATGTTCGAATTGAAAAGATTCAAATTCGAAAGAGCTTAACTTGACTGTTTTAATTTGCAGTTTAGTTTTGATCAATTTAAATGGAAAAATTTCATAGCATTAAGTTCGAATTTTTAAATTTCAACGACCGTGTCTTCCCTGAAGTGATCTGCCTTTTAACCTTGCGGATGACCTTTTAAGATCACTTTTATGGCTTCCAGTTTTTTGCTTATATCTCGGATTTTTTTGACGGATTTTATTCGAACTGGTGTCAAATGGAAGATCTCTTAAAAATACATTTAATACATTTTTTCAACAATTTTTGGTGCAAGATTTAATTTTTGAAAGGTATTCAAATATTTTAAGTCAAATTTTCTCGAAAACAAAAATACATACGTAAGCGAAGAAAATCATAGAGTTTGCTTACGCCCAGGTGCGAAATTCGGTCGGCTGCCAGAGATTGACCATCGGCCCGAAGTTGGCCCTGCTTTGGTAACCGATCTACGGTAATTAGAGTTGGGCCGACTAAGGTGTTTTCAAGCTGCCATGGTCTCACCGACGTTGGCGACCGACGTCGGCGGTGGGCGAAAAGCCGTCTGTCGGCCCATTTCTGGCTCAACGTTGGGCCGACGATCGGATGAACTATGGCAGATTGGTTGGTACGACCGAAAGAATGCGGTCGGTCCAACTCTGGATACAGCAGTCGGTTAGCCACAAGTCACCATGATGCACCCGACGGTCGGTCAAACCTTGGCCCAAATATGGGCCGACCGTCGGATAAACGCTGGTTCATAGTTAAAAAAAACCGTGAAAGTACGGTCGGCCCGACTCTGGACAAGAGATGGCCCGACCGTCGGCATAA